>JALBCR010001106.1:0-167500 GCA_030710515.1 Abscondita cerata | reverse complement strand
CTCTCAGGGAGCTATAAAGTTTATGTAAATTTATCTCGCTTATTTTTAGAAATGTTTTTCTGATTTTGACCTAACATATAGCTAACATTATTATTTATGTCGTGCAGGAGCTATTTTTTTAAATTTTTTGTCTTCGTTGTATTTAATTTAATTAAAACGTAAAATAATAGAAAAATGGATTTTCTTATAAGCCCAAATTTCGACTCCTGCGCGACATAGATAATAATTTTCTGACAACCCTACTTTTTTTAATTTTTACTTAAAAATCAATGAGAAAAATTAACATTAAGTAAACGATAAATACTGAAAACTCTTGGAGAATTGTGAAATGAATGTACTCGCGGGCGAATTTTTCTGAGCGCAACAGGCCAGACTTGGAAGCCGATTAATATTAATAGATAAATAATATATATTGTTGAATTGTTGATGTCAATTTTTTTGTACATGACGTGCATTTTAAACAGTTTTAGAAACAGAAAAACAACAAATAGCTATTTATGTAACAAGAAATAAAAATAGTGAACCGCCTACTAGAAATCTGAAATTGTCCCGAGTGATAAAACAGCCTTAACTGTTAACTGTTGGCAAGAATTAAACATCGGATCAAAAAATTGTTTAAACAAACTGGTGTAGAATTATATTAGAAACAACGTTTAATTAAAAAATATGTATAAGTAATTTCTTTGAAAAAATTCTACATAAACGTGTTGAAGGTTAAGTGACCTTTTGACTATACAAGTAGTATTAAAATCTAATCCAATCTCCGGTCAACCGGCCTCCGGTAATTTTTAATTTATTACATTTTAATTCGTCAGAAAAAATGCAGTGATAACATTTTCGGTTTGCAAATCGTAGTAGCATTAATCTCCAATTCTTATTACTTCACATCTTATTAAATAAGATGGTGAGTTATGCGACGGTTTCCAAACCGAAAATTTTAACACCCTTTTTTACTTTTTCCGACGAATTAGAGTTAGTGCGTTATATTGAAGCAAAAAAATTTTATGTCCGACGTCAGTATGTAAACAAGGTATCAAACATAATATAATTCCGCAGATCTGATTAGATTTTGGGATTATTCTACAGGATGTCCCGATATACCGTGTATACTTCTGGGACTAAAATTTAACCCAAATTACCTTAGTCCAAAAGTTAATAGTTTTCGAAATATAGAGCGTCAAAGTTATTATTTTTATTAGTTTTTTCTTGGATAATTTTCTTAAATCGGTTCTTCGAGTTTTTTGAAATGAGAATTTGAAATCTGTTTTCATTTTTGAGGTAAATTGCAGGGGCGCCACTTACAGCATTTTTTTCCATTTAAAATGTCCTAATTTTTTTGTGTCTTCTTGTAAGAAATTTTTATTTGAATGTTTTTCTACTCCAACTTCTTTTGTCCCAAAAAAGTATACTTAATGAATGTCGCTCCGAGCAAGAGTTTCTGAGATGATTACATTTTTGCTTTAACATTTTTTACAAATATTAAACATTTGAAAGTTTTTATTTACGAATATCAATTTGTGCATAAACGAAGGTGATTGCCCATATTTAACATTTATTATATAACCAAAACTACTAAGTTAAGCGATTATATTTTTTTCTTTATCATTTATTTTCTGGATCAGTTATTTCTGTTATTGACCCTTTGGTCTTTAAATTTATTATTGTTTTTTGCCCGTTAGTTTTTAATCACGCTCAATTATTAATTTGGACCAGTCCAAACCTGCATAAAGTATGAAGGAAGGCAATTGCGAATGTGTCTATTTAATTAAAGATAAAGCCAAAATTTAATTATCTCAGAAACTGTAGACGCTGCAGTTGGTGTTCCTTTCCTGTGATTAGAAACTGTTGTTTTGGAACGACAATTTATTAAGAACACCTTTTTGGGGCAGAAACAAAATTTCATTCAGGAAGGCACAAAAAAATTAGGACATTTTAAATGTAAAAAAAGTACTGTAACTAGCGCCCCTGCAATTTACTTCAAAATGAGAACGGATTCCGACTTATCCCAAAAAATCCCCAAAGTACCGAATTTCGTGCAAATAGATATTAAGAAAATTATCCAAGAAACACTAATACTCGAATTTTATTTCATTTTATGGGTTTTCAGAATAAGCAAAACTTTTCATAAAGAACGACATTTTTCGCTAAAACTAAAATTAACAGAATTTTCACCTATAGGATACCCCATCCGTAGACACACTGTATTAATCACGTGACACTAATTGTTGTAAAAATATCTCCACCAATATCAAGTTTACAAAAATAGTTAAAAGAGAAAAGTTGTTGTAAATTCTATTGTCTATAGCTTTTGTTTGAACCATTTTTACCTAAAATGTAATTTTATTTTCGCTTATCGGAGCGATGTGGAGTTCTGCGCTTGTTTATACCTGTGTACAGTACAAGCAATCGATCATAAAAGTGGAAAAAGTTAAATGTTCCGCAAGTAACGTAAAGGAGTAGGGACCCGGTTGGTTGGGGACTGTAGGTTATTGCACCATCAGACACTGGCGGTATAAGAGATCAGCGTACACCCGAAATCGTTTAAAATATTGATTCACATTTACTGTAAAAATGTAGTTATTAAATCTGACGCTCCTTTTTTCAACTTGTGAAAGTCGATACCTTGAGTTTATAGCTATTTGTCACAATTAAGTAACTTTTGTTATAGGTAAACTTAAAAATCCACTTGTCCTTTTTAAGTAATGACTGCACTACTGATAACTTGTAATATAAGAAATTACAGGTGTTGTGCATTAAAGGAAATGTGATAACGGTACCCTCGCAACCAACGTCTTAGAATAAATTAATAGTAATATAAGGATGTATAATTTAATAATATGTACGGTTGAAGCAACTTTTCGACATATTAATTTTCGAACGTGTTACGATAGCACGGGTCGACACTATGTGACGGTTCTTTTTACTATTAATAGGAATCCACTTTTTAGAGTCATAAAAGTGATTCTTGGTAGTACATTTGCCTGTAGTTTAGGCAATTAAGGTTGCGTCGGTGCAATCCTATAGCAATCACTTCAAGTACAAACGTTAAAATTTGCAACTTTACTAGTTGCCGACCCTGGAAAATTGGTACCGTTCCCCTGACAAAAATTGAAAACCACCTTCTTTCTTTACCTGTACGTTGACGTACGAAGGTGTCGTATTTTCCGAAAAGTTAAGATTTGTAGAAATCGGATTCTGTAATTAATTAGAATTGAATATAAAACCCAACGAAAAGATTTCCAACTAAGCTAAGGGATAAGTGTGCGACATTTTTCGACGTCGTGAGGGCCTTTTTTTGCTGTATTTTTATTTTATGGATAATGACAATTAAATAATTATCTTAAAAGCTAGGCCGTGAATGAGAGTGGTTTACCAATCAATCTAATCATTCCCTGAAAACTGATCGCTATACAATTGGTTCCTATCCACGCTGCGGTCAAGGATTCCGTCGAAGATAACCTGTGACCCCTAATTTATCTCTTGGGGTTGTTTTAGCCATTCATATCTGTACATCTGGTTCCTGTTACTCTACTTACTTCTCTACAATACTGTCTGTCGCCTGTCCTCGGATATTGCAGTTGCCAAACATGCCTACATCTGATCGCAGTCTACAAACAATGGAGCTAAGTTGAAACTATTGCATGCTTTCTTTATTAAATTTATATTTGACACGTATTCGTATCTATATTCCGATGTGAATTTAATAACCTAACTTTTTGCGCATTGTTAATTTATTAATGTGATTTGAAAAAACTTTCGAAAACTCGCTTAATGTTGTTTGAGCTTTTGTACTACTTTAGATTTGTTGTCGGGTACCGGTACTCTTCGAAATTTTATTGCTTCACCTTAACATCATTAATTGCCACACGTATTGGTGTGTAGCACTTGGTATGGAATTCAGTTAGTTATTTGACAAAGCGATTGCAAACTTATACTGCATTCACGCCCTTTTCCAGTGACGAAGATATTCTCTGTATTTCTTTTGGTAACTATTGCAGTGGTTTGCTTATTATTAAAAGAACAAATGGTTCTATTTAATTATTATTTTGATAATTTGTATTGCGCTTTTACCTACACCATATTATTGTCTATTTTTGTATATGTTGTCGTTGTCTACAAAAATTACATTTTTACGATCGTAATACGATCAACTAGGTGACGCCCTATTACTTATCTCTTCAGCGTGAAAGCCTTCGATCCAATTTCTTCTAAGTACACCCACAAGCCCTCTCCGACTAGCAGAGCCGTGAGTCAGGTTTTCAACACTGACTAAATTTTATAGTTTGTTTACAAACAAACCGTAACAATTGTCGCAACCCTTATTAGTTATAAACGGTTGTTAATGTTTATTTAACTACACGAACATCATAAATAACATGTAGCTATAGATCTTAAATGACTACGTCAGATAAATCGATCTCTCCTCAAGATCTACCAATTGAGCAGATATTAATACAATAAAATTAATCAAATCGAAATAATTTTTTTTATCCTCCAACAAGTGTGATTAATAAATTATTTTTGTTCCTTAGACGAACTCCTTTAGGTGGCGGCAAGAGAATAAAACAACGTCCAAAATTAAATTTTGCCAACGTTTCACCCAACCAGCGTGTAATAAAGTTAAGCCTTGAGGAAGCCCACGCTGGTTGGGCGAAACGTCGGCGAGTTTAACTTTGGACGTTGTTTTATTCTCTCACCTCCGTCAGGAACAAAAATAATATATTAAAATTAATCAAAAATAGTTTAAAACAGTAATACATTCTATTAAGAGCTTTCTACGTAAGTAAACAATTAAAACGTAAGAAAAATAGGACAATACAGTAAAAAAGAATCATTTTTGTTTACCATTTAGTCTCTACAACACTTAATGTGTATTAACCTTAAGCACCGAGCAATTCGATCTACCCTGTTAACATCAAATCCCATTTTATTTTATTGAAACGCTATTTAAGCTAAACTGTACAATACAAAGCATATTACAATACGGCGCCAAATAAATGGCGACAGTATTATATTTCCCCAGTATAATTTATATATGCAAATAATTTTCTCTTCTTTTACTTTTAATAAACAACCACTCGACACAATTTTCTCTTTCAAAATCCACACACGCATTTCTATTGATCAAAACCGAACAGAAAAATAAGCCATTCAAAAATAAGTAAATATTTAGTTGAAAATGTGTTTGCTTTTGGCAATATTCAGAAGACCTTCTTGCTGAGAGAATCAATGAATAATGGATGGAAATTCTCTAGAGGCCATTCTTAAAGCACTTCTGGGAGAAAACTTCACCACTGCACTTTTACAGCATCACTTTTTCCCTTGTTATAATAGTTGCAAAAGGAAATTCTTCAGAAAGTACAAAATAATCAATTTCAACACGTTCAAAATATCATTATCTGAAACGCAGAATTAATTTATAAAAAAAATGCGCACGATGCTTTTATTGTGTAAAGCTTGTAGGATTTTGAAATTTAAACAAAGAGATTATTCCTGATAACTGGCGAACAAAAAAATTTTTAATGCTTTCAGGCACGTACATTAAATTATTCAGCAGCGCACGTACAGTTGGGTTTATTTAAAATCCATTAAAAATTATAGGTTATCGAATGTAGCTATTATAGATTGGGTTAAAATAAATAATATAGAAGGAAAGTGTTGGGGTTTTTTTTTATTGATAAAGTGCCGTTGCATCATGTAAATTTGATTATAAATACAATTATGTTGTGCGTAGGCAACGAAGACATCAATAAATTATTTTCGGAGAGTATCTGCCAGCAATGTAATATTAATTAATTCAATTATTCAAATCAGGTCGGTCGTGACTTACATTTCGGATTAGGCGATTTCAGCAACAGTAGGTTCCACGTTTTATATACATAAAATTGATTTCTACGTTGAATAACACCCTATACGCGTTTTCCCAAAAATTCGTACACGTTTTGAAACTCGTAAAATTCAAATTAATTTTATACATTCATAAATAGTTAATATTTTTCTCTGCGGTCATCACGACTACAAATTGGGTGCGCTGTTGATTAATTAAAATCGTGTATTAAATTCGATGGAAACGTAATGTCGACTTCAGATACCTTTAGGTTATCAACCAAAACCTATTATCATAAAAATCATCGATAGCATAAAAGAAATTGTTGATTGCGCACCTACACCCACATTCGTAGAACCGAAAAAATTCTTACCTTCTAAATGGATTAAATACGTATAAATTAATGAATGATCCTTTACCCACACAAGATGAAAAGTATCGCTTATAAAAATTGTAGTTGTTCGTAACGAGTTTCAAGTAGGTAATAATAAACTTCATTTTTCAATCATACTAAAATTTCTATACGATCGTTGCGCAATAATTACAACAGTGTTCTTAACAAGAAGAGCAGAAAATAATAAATCATATTAAAAAACTAAAAACGGAATGATAGAAAAAAAGCAAAGCCATATGTAAACAACCGACTTCAAAATAGTTATTAATAAAATAAGTTGCAAAAAAAGAATCTTCGTGAGATTGGACCACAAATAAAACGAGTGGAACAAGGGCTTTTTGCATTTTGCATTCGTCAGTGTTTTATAAAACATTTTGCTCCCAACCGGAAATAATCATTTTTGACTAATAAAAAAAAACCAAACCCGTGTCAATGTCAAACAATGATTGCGCTTCTTCTCTACCTAATAAACTAAGTTTTAAAAAAGTTTCACCCAAACAAGATGTCTTAGAAGCCCTTCGTAATTTTCATGTGCCATTACAAGATATTATTGACTCTGGATCTTCAAAAATTTCCCTTTCTCATTATTTGGAAAATTCATTCATTTGAAAGAAGTTTTTTTTCAAAAGTGGCACATTTGTCAGAAAGGTTTTGAATCAAGACGTGATTTAAATATTCACAAGAGCAATGATTTACTCAAAAAACAAAGAAACTGAGTATCCAAGTTGCTACTAAATTAACGTCTACAATTCATTCTTGTGTATCCTAAAACACTGTAGAAGCATGGGAAGAACTTTTCTTTTATCTTTCTCTCTGTACCAGAGCAAACAGCAAAGATATGTCTTTAACTGCAAAAGTTAAAATAACATCACCAATTACGAATCGTCAAAATTTATTAAGAAAAGCAAGAAGTCTTCAAACCAATATTCTGTCTACAAAACAGTGGAAAACAAGATAGGAGATGGAGACATTCGTGGTGCTATTCGTCTCTTAAGTACTTCTGATAGTTTTGCTGAGGATAACTCCAATATTCTTGAATAACTCCGTTTAAAGCATCCTTTATCATATTGATCTTCACAAATACCTACAGATTTACCGTCATCAGATAAAACCATGATTGCTTCTGAAGATCAAGTCAAGTTTGGAATAATGTCTTTTCCCTCTGGTTTTGCTGGTGGTTTGGATGGAATTCGTCCACAACATATAAAAGATCTGATAAGTAAATATTCCGGAGTTTCAAGAGAAAATCTTTTATCCGAAATCACAAATCTTTGTAATTTTTATTTTTAGGTAAGGTTAATAAAGATTCAGTAATGCTTCAGAGCTCGAAGCGAAAGGTTGGCTCGCGGCGGACCGGTCCCTTATCGCTAAAGATAAGATAAACGGCACGGTATTGTACGTTTATATAGTTTTGGTTTCTTCTGTAATTTGTTTGCACTATCTAAATAACTGCAGTGTTAAAAGTTTTAATAATTACATTATGAGTGGAAAGTGTAAATTGTCCTCGAAAATATTAATTCGAAACAAACGAAAATTGAGTGCAGTGAGTGTAAAGCTTGGTATCATGGCGGTTGTGTTGACTTATCGGCAGACGACATCAATTATATTACAAGTAATAATGAAGTATGGAAGTGTAGTCCGTGTTCCACGGAGGTAAAGGTATGCGAGCAGAATCTGAACTGAGAAAAGAGTGATCCCAAACTTACTGATGTAATTGCACTTCTTCAAGAGATGATACTGGAAAATAAAGAACAGATCAAGCGTCTAGAGACCGATTTGGGAAAGTCTGTTGAGACATGTCATCAAAAAATTGACGAACTTACAAACACGTTACAGAGTCAAAATAAAACATTAAAGGCTTTCAAGAGAAGTACAGCGAGATTTTACAAGAAAACTTCACACTCCAGAAAAAAGTGAATGAACTCGAAGTACGTGTGGACGACGCAGAACAATACAGCAGAAGTAATATGTTGGAAATAAATGGAATTTTTGAGAGAGAAAATGAGGATGTTTTACACATTGTAAAAACAGGTGGAAATAGTCTAGGTTGCCCAATTACCGATGAAATGGTGGATGCTTGTCACCGAATGGGACAAAAAGGACGTGAGAGACCAAGAGGAATCATCATGAAGTTTACAAGACGCTCGGTTAAAGAAGATCTCCTCCAAAACGAAGAGTAAAACGAAACTTTAATACAAAAGACATTGGAATCACAAGACCTGCTGATGTATATATTAATGACAACTTGACCCAACGAAGGAGGAAAATATTCAACGAATTTCAGTTCCTGTGGGTTCGCAATGGCAACATACTGCTACGCACTCATGAAGGAGCGAGGGTGACAGCTTTGACGTCAATGGAGCAGGTGACGGCACTACGGAACCAAGAGTAGACCTATCAACCCAACTAGTATTTTACTACTAATGCTACTGCCTACACATTCGGTAACAAACTATATTGTTTCTATTAGTGTACGAAACTTATTTAGAATAGTTCTTTCTTTATTTTTTTGTCTAAAATGCCAATTTTAAACTCTGAAAATGGTTGTTCAAATTTCGTTAGTAGTTTGTTCCATAATTTTACTAACCATCTTAAAATAATTCAACAAAATATAAAAGTATAAGGACAAATTTTGAAACGTTTGCTATTAATCTTCATTCACTTGAAGAAATGCCTGATATCATTATATTAACCGAACTTTGGATTCAAGACAGTGAAGTAAAACTTTATGATCTGCCTAACTTTAGTATTTATTCTAAATGCAATAACTTGAATCGTTCGGGAGGGGTAGTGATATTTGTGTCCGACCGAATCACATGTCACGTGATGCCCGACCTTGAGCTTGAATCAGCTGACTGCCTCCATTTGCAGATAACGCTCAATCACGATCTAATCTTTGATCTGATAGCAGTTTATAGACTGCAAAAATTCAGTATTGAGAGATTTTTAAATGAATTTGATATCACCTTAGCTAATATTAAAAATAAAAATGTAATTGTAAACGGAGATTTAAATATAAATATTCTAGATCAGTCCCGATTGATAGATAAATATTTACTACAATTAGCGAGTCATGGTTTAATATCTCTAATAACAGAACCTACAAGAATAACTAAAAATTCCCGATCGTGTTTGATCATATTCTAGCTAGATGTTCGGTGAATCTTAACATAGAGAGTGAGAGCTGGTTGGTTGAGGCAGATATCGCGGATCACAGGATGACGGTTGTCTGCCTCAAAATTAATAAATTCATCAAACCGGTAAATAAGTCAGATAACAAATAAAAAATTGATTTTAACTTACTTAAAAACAAAATTAAAGAAAAATCATGGGATGAAGTATATTTAGCAGATAACGTTTCGTTGGCCTTTGGGAGGTTTATTGGTAGTTTTAAGCAATGTATGTTAGATTCATATATAACTCATATGGTTAGGGATAAAATTATCAAACTTAAACCATGGATAAACAACACTTTATTAGAAATGATAAAAAGAAAAAACTTATTGCACAAAAGATGTGTAAATCACCCTAACAATCTAAGTATGAAGTATTCTACTTATAAGAATAGGTTGCTAAGCAAAATTAGAGAATCTAAAAATAGATATATTTCTTTGTTAGATGGTGAAAATAAAACCACAAAAAAGCAATGGGATACGATCAAAGAATTAAATAGTGAAAAAAAGAAAGACGGTGACCAAATTGTTCTCAAAGACGTTAATAATAAATTAATTTCAGATCCTGTCCAATAAACTAAATAACTTTTTTTGTTCAGTTGCTACTGAATGTAGACAGAAAACTGACGAAGGTAGGAAGTATGTTTCCTCCATAGAAAACGAATATGTTAATATGTTTAGGGTTCATCCTTTGAAAACTCATTATTCTTTTTCCCGACAGTTAAGGAAGAAGTGAGTGATATAGTAAAAAATTTAAGTAACAGGAAAACACCAGGATATGATGATATTTCACCTATTTTTGTAAAGTTGGTATTGGAAGATATAGTTGATGTCCTAGTTTATTTAATTAATTTTAGTATGAGTTCAGGGGTGTTTCCCAATCAATTGAAAACAGCTATTGTCAAACCTTTATTCAAAAAGAATGATAAATGTGATCCAAGTAACTATAGACCTATAGCACTGCTATCAATATTCTCTAAAATATTAGAAAAAGTTATCAAAGTTAGATTGGTTAAATTCCTATTATTATTTTAGTGAAAATCAATTCGGTTTTAGACAGAAACTAAGTACTAACTCGGCACTTTTACACTTTATGGGGAAGGTCTACATGGGAATCAATAAGGGCAGACAATGTGCAGGAATGTTCATAGACATAATGAAAGCGTTCGACACGGTCGATCATTCTGTACTGTTGGAAAGACTGCAGGAGGCTGGGGTGAGGGGTGTACCGCTACGGTGGTTTTCCTCTTAACTCAGTGGCAGAACCCAGCGGACTAGAGTAGGCGGACTTCTGAGCAAAGAGGGAGTTCTTGAACATGGCATTCCACAGGGGTCCGTTCTCTCTGGACAATTATTCCTAGTGTATGTAAATAATTTGTGTAATGGTCGTTTTAAAGGGAAGTTAGTTGCTTTCGCTGATGATACTGCGTTATTCTATAAGGCTGAATCAATCGAGTCTTTGTAATTGAACATGCAGTATGACGTCAACGCGCTAAATTGGTGGTTTATGAGGAATTTCATGATTATGAGTCCAAAGACAAAATATATTTTATTTAATTTATCAAAGGAAATTAATTTTCCTTCACCCTTGAGATATCATAATGTAAACTGTATAAGTATAAATTGCTTGAAAATTGACCAAGTTAATGAAATAAAATATCTAGGGCTGTGGGTAGATTCTAAAGTGAGCTGGAAACCTCATGTAAATAACTTAAAAAATAAGCTAGTGCAGTATGTTAGAATTTTTATAAGGGTCTCCCAGAAGTACCTAGCCTAACGGATAGATGGCGCTACTAGGTTGAAAACACAGTGAACGTGTTTAGCGCATTCATAAAAATGGAAAAAATTGGCCATCGTTACGTGATACAATATTTTCATTTGAAAGGGTTAAATCCAACCAATATCAAAACCGAGCTAGATGGTACTTAGGGAGAGTCTGCTCCATTATTTGCGACTATAAATATTGGGTGGCTGAATTTAAACGAGGTCGAAAGAGTTGCGAAGATGAACATCGCAGTGGTCGCCCAAGTGAGGTCGCAACGCCGGAAATGATCCAAAAGTCCACAAAATAGTACTCGATGACCGCCGATTAAAAGTACGTGAGATAGCAGACATGGTAAGCATTTCAAAAAAGTGCGGTACATCGCATTTTGGCCGAAAATTTGGAAATGAAAAAGCTATGCGCGAGATGGGTGCCGCGTTTGCTAACGGCAGAGCAAAAACAGCGTCGTGAAGATGTTTCAAATCAGTGTTTATCGATGTTTCGCAGAAATAAAACCGAATTTTTGCGTCGATTCGTCACAATGGATAAAACTTGGGTCCACTACTATACGCCTGAGACCAAGGAACAATCAAGACAGTGGACTGGGAAAGGAGAATCAGCTCCGAAGAAGGCGAAGACTGTTCCATCTGCAGGCAAAGTCATGACGTCAATATTTTGGGATGCAAAGGGCATTATCTTCATTGATTATCTTCCACCAGGAAAACAATCAACGGCCAATATTACGCGAAACTTATTGCAACGTTTGAGCAAAGAAATAAAAAAAAACGACCGCATTTGGCAAAAAAGTCCTGTTCCATCATGACAATGCTCCCTGTCACACGTCCGTTGTCGCGATGGCCAAAATCAACGAACTGAAGTTCGAACTGCTACCCCATGCACCTTAGTCTCCAGATATGGCACCCTCAGACTATTTTCTTTTTCCAAACCTCAAAAATGGTTGGGTGGTCAAAGATTTTCGAATAATGAAGAAGTGAAAGTGGCGGTTGATGGCTATTTTGCGGAGCTTGACAAATCGTACTACAAGCAAGGGATCGAAGCATTCGAACAACGCTGGACTAAGTGTATAGAGTTGAAAGGAAACTATGTAGAGAAATAAAACCGATTTTTGCCAAAATTTTTGTTTTTTCATTGTTAGGCTAGGTACTTCTGGGACGACCCTCCTATGTTATCCTATGTATGTAATCAACAGCTTCTGAGAATAGTCTACTATTCGTTAATAAATTCAAAAATGGAATATGGATTAGTGGTTTGGAGAGGAGCATATTCCACAACAGTTAAACCTCTAGTAACAATTCAAAAAACTTTTATTAGATTAATTTTGCACAAACCTAAAATAGAACACGTAGTTCCCCTATTCAAAGTCCTCAAAATATTGCCGCTCAAAAATCTATTATGCGATTATTTTTTGATACATGTGAAGGTGGAAATGCATATATAAATAATAGAACTAGAGAACTAAGAAACAGAAAAGATGCAGTCATTCCAAGGCCTAATCTTACATTTTCACTAAATTTCATTTATATCTAGCCCCAAAGTTTTTTAATTGTCTCTCTGAAAATTTAAAATCAATTCAAAATAAAGCACAGTTTCAAAATTGTGGGAATATTTACTTCAAAAGAAAGTGTTGATTACTTTTTTAAATTTCTTGTTTAGATGTAAGAATTCTTTAAGTAGCATTAGTTTATTAGTTCTAAAGTATGTACCTTGCAGAAGAGAATATAAAGATTATAATTATGTGCCGTGTTTAAGTTTAAGTTAATTACAATATAAGAAACCGGTCTGCTGCAGACAATTGTCTAGAGCAATAGTATTCGTAAGAAAAATATGTGCTAAATCCACCAAAACAGGTAATAACCTAGGTGCTTATTGTTTCCTACTTTTAAAAAAGATGGTGGTATTCGCCCAATTGCAGTTGGTTCTGTTTTTTGTCGACTTGCTTCCAAAACAGGTTGTTCTTATATTTCAAATATTTTTAGGTAGTATTTTTAAACCTATCCAATTAGGTTTCGGTATAAAAATGGCTGTGAAGCTGCAGTACATCCTGTCAGAAGCATTAATTTCTAGATATAATTCGGCGGAAGTTTTAGTTAAAATAGATGTAAAAAATTATTTTAATTCAATTGAACGTGATATTTTTTTAACTTATGTTAAAAATCAAATTCCAGAACTCTTCCCATATCTTTGGCAGTGTTATGCTCAACCTTCAAATCTTTTATATAATGGTAAACTTAATCAGTCTTGTGTTGGTGTACATCAAGGTGATCCTCTTGGTCCTACCCCTTTTAGTCTTACAATTGATCCTATTATTAGTAAACTTTCTTCTCATCTCAATGTTTGGTATTTGGATGATGGCACAATTTGAGTTCTGTAGTGAATGTATTGCAAGATTTACAAACTATTTTAGATGAGTTTAAACCCTTAGAATTAATGCTCAATTTTCAGATTTTAACAAATTAAATATTGTTTCTTCTTTTGAAACATTGATTCCTGATATTAGTCTTGTTGACAATAGTAATTTATTCCTTCTTGGTGCAGCTCTAACTGAAGATGCTTTTTCCACAAATGTTTTCCGAATGTTTAGCAAAGTTTTTCTAAATTATCAGATAATATCGAAACATTAATCCACATATGGCTCTTTTTTTGTTGCGTCATTGTTTTTTGGATTCCCAAACTTAATTATCTTTGGCGTTGTTGTCCTTTCTGAAAATTCAAAGATGTTTGTAAAGTTTTTATGATAAAATTATTAATTCCTTAATAGAAATTTTGAACATTAAATTTACTCGTTCGTCTTGGATACATGCATCACCACTACCTGTTTCATTTGGTGGTATAGGAATCCGTTGTGTCAGTGATATCGCCATTTCATCTTTTCTTACGCATCTGCTAATCTCACTGAATCAATTATTTCAAATAATAATATTTTGATTATAACATAAAATTCTTATGAGTTAGTAGAACATATTAAAAAGCTAATCAAAAACAGATACCTCATAATTATATACTCATTTCGTTTGATGTTACCTCTCTGTTCACCAACATAACTAAAAATGTAACGATTAATGTAATTAAAAAATATTGGGAAAAACTAAAAGATTACACTACACTAAATATTCATGAATTTCTATTTATTATCAACTTTATTTTTTGATTCTAGTTTTTCCAATACAACAATAATTTCTATTTACAAATTTTTGGTACAGCTATGGGATCGCCAGTCTCGCCTATAATGGCGAATTTAATAATGCATGATATTTTGACGGAGTCCACTAAATTGTTACATTATACCCCATTTTTATTATACGTGTATGTAGATGACATTATAGCATGTATACCTCATGATAGTGTCAATGAAACATTAAGAATTTTGAACAACTATGATCAATACATAAAATTCACAGTAGAGCTAGAAGTTGATAAAAATTACCATTTTAGATTTAGAACTTATAAGAAATACTAACACAAATACATTACTAATAGATCATTACACGAAACCTATTGCTTCAAATAGAATCATTAATTACTTTTCTAAACATCCTTTCCATCAAAAGCTCAACATTATTAATTCTATTAAAAACAAATTAATCACACTATGTAGTGAAGAATTACGGAAAAAAATTTAACAATATTAATGACTACTCTAATTAAAAATAACTATCCTAAAAATTGACTAAAAAACTTATTTATTATAATACCTCCTCCATTACTAATACTACAACTACTAATACTAATAATACCACCACCGTTACTACTAATACAAATTCCCACTACAAAAAACTAATTAATATTCCTAATCTAAGTCATAAATTAATCAGTATTCTAAAAAAAGAAAAAATTAAAATCATTCTGTACAACAATAATACAATATACAACACATGCTATACCAAATTGAAAGACAAAACGCCCTCCATTGAGAAATCTTGTCTTGTGTATAGGATAAATTGCAAGGGATGCAATAGTTGCTATTTAGGCCAAACAAAACAAAAATTAAAAATAGAATCAGAAATCACAAATATGATTGCTCAAAAAGATGGATAGTACTGCACTTTCATTACACCATAACCAGACAGGACATATATTTAATTTTGAAGAACCTATAATTGTAGATGTTGAATCAATTATTATAAAAGAATTATCTCTGAAATGATTTACATTAATGTCCATAAAAATAATATTAACTTCAAAACAGACACGAATAATCTAAATACTTGTTACAACAACATAATTAGTAAGATTAAGTTTTAGTTTAATAATTGTTGCTATCCATCCCCATAATGTTATTTAAGCGTAATTTGGGTTGCATATCTATAAGGTATATTTGCAATTTGTATTTTTCGCGAATTTATTACTAGGTCGTAATTTTACCTTATCATTTACATACACGTACAATTGTTTGTTTATTCTTTTTGGTCATTTTATATCATATTTAAAATACATATCTCACATTTACAATAGTGCCGTTAATATCAATGTACCGTTTTAATGTTAATTTAATTTAATGTTTGTTAGTTTGGTAGTGTTAATTATTCGTCAATTTTGTCTTTTTATACATATTTATTATAGTTTTATAGTATGACAAATAATCATATTATTAATTTTAATTTTAATGACAAACGGCTTCAATTTTTGATATCGAAGTAAGTATTTTATCAACTTTATGTCATCTTATATTGTTGTTCTTGGAATTGATCCTAAAATGATCAATTTGTTAAATTTATTACATAGGCTCTGTTGTTATCTTTGTAACTTATACCTGTATTTTGTGTCTTCATTAGCGCCTGAGGAAGGAAACACTTCGTTTAATTATTTAAATATAACGTTTCCGAAACGTCGCAAGATAATCACTTGAAGTAGTTTTATTTGCCCTGTTCTCCACTAAGAAGGATTTTCTACAACTGTGTGAACATTATTAGGAGAAATTATCATCACTCGCAGACTTCATACCTTCGTAACTCAACAATGAACAATTCACTACCATGGCACCAGGTAATAAAAACAAAATACAGCCACGAAGTTTCAAAACAGATCAACCTATTAGAAAAAACGAATTAAAATTAAAAAACTACACTGCAGAACTAGTTTTTAAAAACGTGTAAAAATAATTATGTCATACCGTCACATATCCAACAATTGTTTAAATCTACCTACATCATTCAAGCAGAAAACACGCCTTTTAATGATAAATTGATGAGAACAATTGAGACTTTCCAGTTTAATTTGTTAAAATTAGAAATTGATATTACTTACTTCAAAATTTCTAACCTACAAAAATAATCACACAATATCATATTAATTTAAGTAACTTACTCGATCCACGAGATTTTAAAAAGCTAAAAACAATATTAAATACAAAAATAAAAAACTTTTCTTAATAAAAAACCGAAACTAAAGAACAAATTCCAAAATTATACGACTTCCAACACTGCAATCAAATTATCAATACAGAAAAATGTGTGTACAATTTAACAAAAACTCCTATACCTAATTATGTAAAACAATGTCTCGCATTAAACCCAAAATTCATGTATAATTATGATCACAAAAAATTCCTATCGTGAATGTTGTTAAGGATGTGGAAGATATACTGTCATTACACGATGAAGTTGATAAAGAACGGTTGAGAGGTAAAGCAGTTAACTGTATTACCAATCATTTAAATAATACATCTGTTCATTATAATAAACAAGATTTTTTATTAAAAAACTTATTTATAATACTGTAAAATTTAAAAAAGAAAATAATGACATTATCATCTGTAGATCCGACAAAGGGAATGCTACTGTTTTGTTAAACAGACAGGAATATCAATCGAAAATTACAAAATTATTAGATAATGAAGAAATATACAAAAACTGACTTTCAATCCAACTATTTCTTTTCAAAATAAAAATAATTCCATCATAAAATCGTTATACACTAAAGGTCACATAGATGTTAATATGTACAAAAATTAATGACTTATACCAGTATTCCATCTAAATTTTATGGTCTAATTAAAATCCATAAAAATAATAACCCTATGAGACCCATAGTGTCATGTATTGGTAGTCCGACTTACAACTTATCTAAGTTCATGTCTAATATTATGTCAAATCTTTCCCCTATTTTTGATTATAACATAAAAATTCTTATGAGTTAGTAGAACATATTAAAAAAGCTAATCAAAACAGATACCTCATAATTATATACTCATTTCGTTTGATGTTACCTCTCTGTTCACCAACATAACTAAAAATGTAACGATTAATGTAATTAAAAAATATTGGGAAAAACTAAAAGATTACACTACACTAAATATTCATGAATTTCTATTTATTATCAACTTTATTTTTGATTCTAGTTTTTCCAATACAACAATAATTTCTATTTACAAATTTTTGGTACAGCTATGGGATCGCCAGTCTCGCCTATAATGGCGAATTTAATAATGCATGATATTTTGACGGAGTCCACTAAATTGTTACATTATACCCCATTTTTATTATACGTGTATGTAGATGACATTATAGCATGTATACCTCATGATAGTGTCAATGAAACATTAAGAATTTTGAACAACTATGATCAATACATAAAATTCACAGTAGAGCTAGAAGTTGATAAAAATTACCATTTTTAGATTTAGAACTTATAAAAATACTAACACAAATACATTACTAATAGATCATTACACGAAACCTATTGCTTCAAATAGAATCATTAATTACTTTTCTAAACATCCTTTCCATCAAAAGCTCAACATTATTAATTCTATTAAAAACAAATTAATCACACTATGTAGTGAAGAATTACGGAAAAAAATTTAACAATATTAATGACTACTCTAATTAAAAATAACTATCCTAAAAATTGACTAAAAACTTATTTATTATAATACCTCCTCCATTACTAATACTACAACTACTAATACTAATAATACCACCACCGTTACTACTAATACAAATTCCCACTACAAAAACTAATTAATATTCCTAATCTAAGTCATAAATTAATCAGTATTCTAAAAAAGAAAAAATTAAAATCATTCTGTACAACAATAATACAATATACAACACATGCTATACCAAATTGAAAGACAAAACGCCCTCCATTGAAATCTTGTCTTGTGTATAGGATAAATTGCAAGGGATGCAATAGTTGCTATTTAGGCCAAACAAAACAAAAATTAAAAAATAGAATCAGAAATCACAAATATGATTGCTCAAAAAGATGGATAGTACTGCACTTTCATTACACCATAACCAGACAGGACATATATTTAATTTTGAAGAACCTATAATTGTAGATGTTGAATCCAATTATTATAAAAGAATTATCTCTGAAATGATTTACATTAATGTCCATAAAAATAATATTAACTTCAAAACAGACACGAATAATCTAAATACTTGTTACAACAACATAATTAGTAAGATTAAGTTTTAGTTTAATAATTGTTGCTATCCATCCCCCATAATGTTATTTAAGCGTAATTTGGGTTGCATATCTATAAGGTATATTTGCAATTTGTATTTTTCGCGAATTTATTACTAGGTCGTAATTTTACCTTATCATTTACATACACGTACAATTGTTTGTTTATTCTTTTTGGTCATTTTATATCATATTTAAAATACATATCTCACATTTACAATAGTGCCGTTAATATCAATGTACCGTTTTAATGTTAATTTAATTTAATGTTTGTTAGTTTGGTAGTGTTAATTATTCGTCAATTTTGTCTTTTTATACATATTTATTATAGTTTTATAGTATGACAAATAATCATATTATTAATTTTAATTTTAATGACAAACGGCTTCAATTTTTGATATCGAAGTAAGTATTTTATCAACTTTATGTCATCTTATATTGTTGTTCTTGGAATTGATCCTAAAAATGATCAATTTGTTAAATTTATTACATAGGCTCTGTTGTTATCTTTGTAACTTATACCTGTATTTTGTGTCTTCATTAGCGCCTGAGGAAGGAAACACTTCGTTTAATTATTTAAATATAACGTTTCCGAAACGTCGCAAGATAATCACTTGAAGTAGTTTTATTTGCCCTGTTCTCCACTAAGAAGGATTTTCTACAACTGTGTATTTCAAATAACTTTGAGATTATGTACTTAGCTGAGGTATTATATGTTTGGAAACCACTGTTCCCTAACGAAACTTTACCTGACAAGCCTTGTTTACAACGTAGTTGGGATACTCCATGTCAAGACTATATTTAATTCTTTATCACAATATGACACTCGACATAAAGCTATTTTACTTGCGAGTGCCCAACCAAAATCAGGTGTTGATTAAAAGCGCTCCCGTCTTCTCAATTAGAAACATTGTTAGACAAACAAACTCTTCAAATTGTCACATCCTAAGAATTGGAATTAATATTTGCCAACCACACACTTGTCATTGTGGTTCTAAAGTTGATGCTCTTGGTCATCATGGTCTATCTCGTAATAAAAGTTATGGTAGGTATTCTCGACACAACAACATTAACGATATTTTAAAGCGAGCTTTGGCTTCAGCTGAAATTCCTTGTATTTTGGAACCATCAGGATTATTACATGATGACGGTAAACGTCCTGATGGTTTTACTTTAATTCCTTGGAGTAAAGGGAAAGCTTTAGTGTGGGATGTCACGTGCGTCGATACGGTAGCTGCTTCATATTTAACCTCTTCATCTTTTCTCGCCTGTTCTGCTGCTAATTTAGCACAATCTGCCAAACACAACAAATATAAAACAATTAAAAATGATTTTTTTTGGCTCTTGGAGTTTTTTCCTGCATATCCCAGAGAGGGACTGCTGCTTCCATTTTAGAAACCATTCCCAAGAAGAATACTTTGGAGGAAATTTTGAATTATTTTAATTTTAATGCCATTCAAATTTTTATTACATTGAATTTATTTAATTGTTATTAGTTTGTAATTTATTAAATAAATAAACTAAATATTTTGGTACTTTATTCCCTATACCGATATTTTTTTTCATCATACTATACTGATATTTAGAGTTTATCAGTACTCTATCCCTTATTGATATGATACCTATATCAAGTCTTACAAATTATCGTTAACGCGAAACCGGATAGACTTTTAGTGTGTTTCTGACCCAATAGATGGGGTTAAAATTTGACGAAAAGTATGTTTCAAAAACTATAAATAACAATTATAAGAACAACAAGTTCTAATTTTAAATGTTCTTCTTCTTCTTCATCGTCGTCGTTGTCCCGTTGCTGTAAAGTATCAAGTTTCTCTTTATTATCGTCTTCAACGACATTTGCTTCTAATTTGCCCATGACACTGTTCACAAGGTGCAACACTTGCAATTACAGAATATTGTGGTAAGTAATTCATCTAGAGCAGGTGGTAAAATTGTCGTGATAGGTTCCAGGCATTCGTTACGCATTGTCCAACCCCATTTTAGGGGTTCCAAATCATGCCCTATACGAGTTTGAACTTGGTCATAAACACCATTAAAGTGTTGCTGAGCTGCTCCACTTGTTGGTGGAGTATTTGATAACTGCACAGATTTTGGAGCATTATAAACTGCTAATAATCTTTGAACAGGACAGTTTTCTTCTTCAAATGCTGCAGCAAGTTGATCTAATTAGGGAGTTTCTCAAATGTTCTTAAAAACGTTTTTTTTTCTTTTTTTAAAGATCGCAGAAGACGTGTCGGGGCCACTTAAAGCATGTAGAAACAAATGTGTTCTTTAGAACGAGGATATTTATCTAAACCGTTAGTTTTATACAATCCTTTCTCACTTGGCATCATGTTTAGGAAATCTAAAAAACTTAGTAGACCTTGTTGACCTCAAGTGATACTATAACTGCGCGCTCTCTGCCCTTGAAAACGATTCGACGAATGAAAAAAATGTTTTAAACAAAAATTGTAGAAAATTTAATTCTCTACAATATTGATAATAAATACAAATAGCGTAAAACCTTTAGGAAACGAGATATTTACAAAAATTGATTTTTGTTACCTTTGACCTCTATGGGTATGTCGATTTCCGAAATACTCACCTAAATATGACTAAGATGACTGGACTAAAACTTTTGGTTAATTTTTAATGTTGCAATGTGAATAAGAAAGTAACAGAATTCACGATAACGGAGTATTTTTTCTAATTATTTGTTTGTTGCTAAAATATAAACAAATTATTTTGTTAATTAAAAAATATAAAAAAAAACTGTCAACCAGCAACTATGCCATTGCAATGTTTTTTACATTAAATTTTTGAAATCTTGTTCATCGAAACAGAAAAATTAGTTTTTCATTGACATATTTTATTTGCCGGGGCTCTGTTAAGTCGGAATGCCAACATGGTACATAAATCGAAACAAATAAAATAAGTAAATGTAATGTAGACCATATTTACAACATGACAATGATGAACAATAGATAACTAACAATCATTATTTATTTACGTTTTTTAATGTGACTTATTCGACGAAAAGCAGCGTTAAAACGAGAATGGGATAAATGCCAACTTAACAAAAAGTTACCAATTTGGAATGACATTGACAACCCTCCTGCTAAAAGACTTAAATCTCGAAGTCCTATATGGTTGCAAGACTACTTAAATACGGCTTTTTCTGAAGTTGAAGAGTGGAAAAAATTATGGTCTGGAGTTGATATTTTCAATAAACATCTCATTGATGATCCAACAATAGAAATCCCGGGCTTTGATCAATAAAGAAAAATTTTATCAAAAGTAAATCGCAGCTCTATGTTGTTTAAATGGATAAATTAAAGACGAACCAATTCACTATTACAAACGGTTTCGTTACGACACTGTACAGGTTTATACTCATCTTCTGGGGCACCATACATAACACTAACATCACAATACAATATTTGTATAATGTACCATACGAATAAATAAAATAAATAAATTTAATACACTACTAACTCGATAATATTCAGATACTAAACATTAAATAAAGATGCATAATATGTAGTTTCCGTATTCCAAACATAATTTTTAAAGAATGCAAAAATTATTTACATGACTAGCACGGAAAGGGAATGATATCGTACAAGCACAGATAGACACTTTCCGTGCGAGTCCTGTACACTATTTTTCCCCGACCATAACTTTAAGAAAGCAAAAGACTTAATTTAGAGTAAAAATTACATTGTTGATAAAATTAATTGTTATAATATATTGCTTACGACCATGTTATAAGGTGTCATTCTATAACAAACTGGTGTGTTTTATACAAAACTAGCAAACCCGGCGAACTCCGTTTCGCCGCCAGATAACTTCGTTTTATGTAACATTTCGTTTGAATTTTCTAAATTTATCCTGCAAACACTAAGCGATTGGCCTTCCGACTTGTTAATTGTCATTGCGACGCAATCTATCAGAGATGGCGCTGTATGTGAAAAAGATTTTCCCTTTTCTGTTGACATTTTTCATGAATTTTCTTTGCTATAAACCTCACGGAGCCAGAGACCTTTCCAACGAATGCAAAACCGTGGAAATCGGTTCGTATATTGGTGATATGTCAAGGACTCCTTATGGGTATCGTTTAGGTCCAGTATGTCAAAAATAAAAATAATTAATTAAACTAATTTTAAAACCAATTAATTATTTTTATGTTTTTATTTTGACGTACTGGACCTAAACGATAACCATGAAGAGTCGTTAACATATCACCAACACTAGATTGCCTTGAAAAAGACTGGCCATTGCTAGTCGAAACGTCGGCATTATTTAAGGACATGGTGTGTCATTGACGATTCCTATTCCTGTTGTTACTCCTATAAGAAGGCCCAAATCATTGGGATTTTCCTCACATAGAAATTTTAAGGAGTGTTAATACTTATAATAAGGTAACACTAACAATTGAGGGTTTAAATAACATGTCTTCTCAATGCATCAGTGGAGTAACCCTTTGCCAAATTAAACCACAGCCCAAAATAAATTTTGAAGCTCATGTGGTTAAATAAATATGTTCAAATCAACCTTAGATTCCTCTCGAATTAGGTAATTGGCCTCATGTCAAAAATTTACTTCTTGCTGACCCAAAATGTAATATTCCCTCACCAATAGATGTATTAATAGGAGCAAGAATTAACTCCTTACATATTAAACAATAACCACATGTTTGTAAACCCCAATCAACCGGTGGCTATTGATACTATTTTTGGATGGGTACTTCAAGGTAAATCTCAAAACGCGAACAGTTCATCCGCATTAACAATCTCAAATTATTGTAGTACTTCTTTAATTACCTCGCTTGATATGCAAAAATTTTTGGAAGTAGATCAAATTAAATTACCTCCTACAAAATTGACATTGGAAGAGAAGCAATGTGAAATGTATTTTAAAAATACAATTTTTCGAAACCCCGATGGTAGATTTGTGGTTTTACTGTCTAAACAAGTCATTTCTGGGTGACTCTCGCACTCAAGCCTTACGCCGCTTTCTTTTGCTGGAGAAACATCTTTTAACGTATGCCATCCTGCACGCTAATTACTCAGAATTCATGAAAAACTATTTAGAATCGAATCATATGTCACTGATTCCCGGGTGTGAATTAAACGAAAATTTTTTTACTATATTCCGCATCATTGTATACACCGTCCACAAAGTACCTCTGTACAATTGAAAGTAGTATTTGATGCACGACACACTCATAATAGGTCCTAAATTGCAAAGGACATTTCATCCATTCTATTAAATTTTCGATCTTTTCCGGTTGCATTCATTTGTGA
Organism: Abscondita cerata; assembly: GCA_030710515.1. Lineage (NCBI taxonomy): Eukaryota > Metazoa > Arthropoda > Insecta > Coleoptera > Lampyridae > Abscondita > Abscondita cerata. The sequence continues at coordinate 143,610 of JALBCR010001106.1, read as the reverse complement.
CATTAAACAAATGTTCCGACAAATTTGAATAGCACCGAGACATCAAAACTTTTTTCTAAAATGATCCAGTTCAGGAGTTTAGGTTGAATACGGTTACGTATGGAGTGTCTAGTTTGTCGTATTTAGCTAACCGCACAATTCAAGAACTAGCAATTCGTTCTCAATCGCTATTTCAAAAAGCGTCATTTGTTTTACAACATGCAATTTATGTCGATGATATAATATATGGAGCAGAAGACGTCCATCCGCCTTAGAATTACAAAATGAACTAATTCAATTGATGAAACTGGCTCAATTTGAATTGAGCAAAATGGGCAAGCAATTCCTTAGAACTTTCACAAATTCCTAAATCATCTAACCTTCCAAATGCTTTTGAGTTTGATAAAGAAGAGTTGTTCCGCTTAAAACAATTTCAATCCCACGCCTTGAATTGTGTGCAGCAGTTTTGTTAACTGATTTAATCATTTTTACAAAACAATCTCTTATCATACTAGTAATTGACGAAATTCACGCCTGGTCAGATAACCAAACTACTCTTTTGGGTTTTTGTAGCCAATAGAATATCATATGTACAAGGAGCGTTGACTGATGTTGTTTGGCATTATGTCCCTTCCGCAGAATCGCGTGGACTAACTCCTGTTGACTTAAGCAACCAGAAATTTTAAATGAAACCGTAAATGAAGACAACATTTTAATTTTAAACGTATCCGTTGAGCAACATTTTATAGATTCACTTTTACATAAATTTTCATCTTTAAAAAATCTCCGCCATTGCCTGTCCCAAGCCAAGATGAGAAAAGAGGAAGGGAAGGAGTAACAACCACATTAAAAAACCTGGGTTCAACTGGCTCCGGATGATAGTACCCAGTAAGGGCCCCTGCCTAGGCGAAAACAGGCGAAAAACGGTCAACGGTTTCAAGGACATATTAATAAACTAGGAAGCGGAAGAGCCAACAATAGGGGAGATTGGCCTATTAGTTTTGAATAACATCCAGTCTAAGAGAAGTGGACTCTGAACTCAAATCATTTGGTACTCCAGGTTGGGGGTTGAGGCGATGGGCCAGCAACTAATTCCTTGGAAACTCTCTTTTCGAAGAATAAATGCTAAAAATACTAACAAACCGCTTCGGAATAAGGACAAAAAACTTTACGACAACGATTGGCAAGGAAAAGGACCATGAGAATTGGAACGTGGAACATTCGAAGCTGAACAAATAAAATATCAGAAATACTATCAGAGATGGACAAATACAACTTAGATATTGCTATTCTAACGGAGTCAAAAAGAAAAGGCCATGGAACGGCAATCCTCCCAGGATAATATCATTTATGGTCAGGAGTGGATAAATCTCCACAAGCACATGCAGGAGTGTCACTGCTAGTTCAAAAAACTTACAAAATTTATTACAGATTATAATTTTATATCGGAAAGAATAATTACACTCACTATGAAAATTTATGGACGTGAAACCTTAATAATAGGTGTATATGCTCCAGTAGATACATCGCGAATACAAGAAAAGAAGAATTCTATAACGATCTCTGAAGTGTAATGAACACTACTAGAACTCACTTAGAAATTAGTTTGGCTGGTGACCTTAATGGAAGAATCAAAGGCAGAGGACGTGATGATGCGGTAGAGCAATTCGCAGATGAGGTAGAAAATGACAATGGGGAAAGATTAGTGGATTTCTGCAACCATATCAGCTGAAAATAACAAACACATTTTTTCACATAAAGACATTCATCGTTACACTTGGGAAAGGGTATCGATGAATCAAAATGATGGAACAGTTGGTAAACGGGAGCGACTGTGGTACAGACCATCACCTGTTGATGGCGACATTAGTAAGTCAATACACAAATATGCAAACAAAAATGGTGAAGACAATAAAGAACGACGAAGATAAAAGTACACAACTTACAACAAAAAAGTACAAACTACATCTCTTACAACAAGAAAGTATAAGAACTTTATATGAAAAAAGGCTAGAAGCTGAACTTACTAAATTGGGTGAAAATAACGACGTGGAAGAGAAATATGAGGCAATGAAGTCAGTCTTGCATAAAATTCCCTATGAAGCACTAGAATAACATAAAGTTAACAAGGACAAGAAACAACCCATTTGGCTAACGGAAGAGGTGAAATTACTAATTCAGGAAAAAAAAAAGTCGTATAACAACTACTTAACTAACCAAACAAATGAAACGCACCAAGAATATAGAAATAGAAATAGGGAATTGCGATTAAAAATAAAAGAAGAAAGAAACAAGCAATGGGAGCAATGTTGCAACCGAATTGACAGCCTTATGGGAGGAGCACAATCTACAGAAGTTTGGCGAACCGTTAAAAATATGAAAACAAATAACACAGATACATCCAGTCGGTTAATTACTCTTAAAAAATGGAAAGACCACTATACAACGCTTTTAACTGAGACAACAGCAGAATTTAAGGAAACGGAGTTAACAATTAATGTAACCGATACACTAGAACCATTAACAGTTGAAGAAGTAAAACACTGTATTAAAGAAATGAAAATGGAAGGTCACCTGGACCGGGGAATATTTATGTTGAACTAATTAAATGTAGTGGAATAGTGCTAGTAGACCATATAACTAAATTAATGAATAACTGTCTTCAACAACAGAAAATACCATCGGAATGGAAAACATCACACATTGTATCACTGTACAAAAAGGTGACAGGAGAGACCCAGGAGTTACAGAGGACTAAGCATAAAGTGCACGTTCAGTAGGCTCTTTGGGAAAATTTTGCAGAAAAGGTTACGTGAAAATATTGGACATAAGATTGGAGAGGACCAAAGTGGATTTACACCAGGACGTTCATGCACCGATAACCTCTTTACTATTCAACAACTTCTGGAAAAAAAGATAGCTAAAGAAGATGAAGTGCATACTGTTTTCATTGATCTCCTTAAAGCATATGATAATGTCCCCAGAAACAAACTATGGAGTGCTCTACAGGCTATTGGAACTCATAATCATTTAATAAAAATCATACAAGAGTACTATGAGGACAATGTAACTTACATAAAACAAGGAAGTCGAATATCGGATCCCATATATACTACCAAGGGCTTACGGCAAGGATGCAGTTTATCGCCTCTCCTTTTCAATATATATGTGGAGAAAGCGCTCAAGAATTGGAAACATAGTTGCCAAGGAATGGGTATACCTGTCAATGAAGCTCACCTATTCACACTTAGTTTTGCGGACGATCAAGCTGTATTTGCTCAAGACGCGTATGATTTAGAATTTATGCTAAAGCGCCTATATGAAGAATATGCAAAATGGGGTCTGCAAATAAGCTTAACCAAAACGGAATATCTAGTAATAAATTCTAATGCAAAATTCGATGTACTTTTGAATGATGAAAGCCACGTAAAACAAGTTGATGAATTTAAGTACCTTGGTGTGACTATAGATGGTAATGGAATAGGTAAACGAGAAATTAACGAAAGAGTTAAAAAAGTAAGGAAAGTGGTGGGTGCGTTGAATTCGATCTGGTGGGACAAGAATATAACTAAAAAAACAAGAAAATAATAGGGCAAGTTATGGTAGAAACGGTTATGTGTTACGGAAGCGAGATATGGACAATGAGAGAGGAAGATAAGAGAAAAGTGCAAACAGTGGAGATGGACTACCTACGAAGAAGTAGTAGAGTTTCAAGAAGAGAAAAAATAACAAACGAAGAAATAAGAAATAGGATGTCAGCGACTGAAACAGTAACACAGAGAATTGAAAAAGGAAGCTTAAAATGGTTCGGGCACCTACTAAGAATGGAGGATGGAAGAAACGTTTATTTGTCTGGAAGCCACCGGGAAGGAATAGGAAAATCTTGGAACGAGGGTGTTAGGGCAGCCATGAGGGACAGAGATCTAGAAGAGCAGGCAGCTTATGATCGGGAGGCATGTAGGTTAGGAGTGGAAAGACGGCAACTTGCTGTATGATTATGTATTATATGTTATTTTTTTTGTAATGTATTTATGTGATTAATCCCAATATAATATCGTACATTTGTCGATTCGTAAATTACTCAAAATCAAAAGTATTACGTGAAACTCATATAGATAATCATGAACTACAAAACTCTCTAATTGTCATTATCAGACACGTACAAAAAGAATGTTTGGAGATTTGTTTAAATCAATACAAAACAATGATTTACTACCTAAAACGTTTAGAAAACTAGCATTATTTGTCGACAGACTAGGTTGTCTTAGGGTAGGTGGACGTTTACGAAATTCTTATTTATCATTTGACGCAAAACATCCACTTTTATTACCAAGTAGTCATATATTGACTACTTTGATGATAGAAAATACTCACAACGAATTCCTTCATCCTGGGTTGAAAACTCTACACTATTTGTTACGTCAAAAGTTTTGGATTCTATCTTCACGTAATGCAATTTACAAATGCACTTCCCAATGTGTCAAATGCTTTAAAACCAAGCCCAAGGCCTACGAACCTGTGAAGGCCGATTTACCTAAATTTCGGTTTTCGCAAATCAAAGTTTTTTCAATAGTCAGTATTGACTATGCTGGACTTTTCAACATTACTCTAAGCAAAACTCGCGGGGCGAAAGCATTAAAATCATACGTATGTATTTTTGTGTGTAGCGATGTGAAGGCAATTCACATTGAGTTGGTATCCGATTTATCATCTGAAATCTTCATCGCAGCGTTTAGACGCTTTATAGCTCGCAGGGGCACTTGTTCTGTGATACTTAGCGATCAAGGAACAAATTTCGTAGGAGCAAACCCTCAAATATATCGAAATGGCAAAAATGCCTCGGAAAATTTAAACTTGAAATGGATTTTTAACCCACCTGCTTCTCCACATTATAATGGATTATGTAAAGCTGGAGTAAAATCCATTAAAACACTAACTTTAACTTATGAATTCTACACATTCCTTACGCAGCTTGAATCATTACTAAATTCTAGACCGTTATATCCAATGAGTCAGGATCCTAATGACTTGGAGGCTCTAACATCAGTGCATTTTCTTAATTTAGAACCCTTAAGGACTGGGTAACCCCCAAAACACGAAACGCTTTTAATAGCTGGAATTTAATTATTATTACATATTTTAGCATTGGCTCTTGTGAAGAGTATTTACATTTAATGGTAATGATATGTTGCAAGAAAAACATCTTTTAATTAACTGGTTCGGAAATTACGCATTTTTTTACTTTTCGCTCGACAACGATCAAATTTTGATCTGAAACTTGGCATAGAAGTTGTTGCAAGTTACTACTATAAGATGACAAAGTTTAATAATTGACAATTAAATATTAAAGCAGATATTTACAAAAACCGAATATAAAACACAAAATTATGGTATTCTTCTGATAAAATGCTTTATAACTCAATAACAATCATTCATATTGTTTCAGTATTACTTGACAATATGCAGTGCATATTTTTACACCGAAACAAACTTAAATCATCATGTAACTCTAAATAGTTTTTAATAAAAGTAAAAAATGGTATTGAAGTAAATCGCAACGAGAATTAAAAAATTTGGTTGACGGAGTGAAGGGTACAATATCGTCTTGACCCGTCTTTACCTGAAGCTTTCTTACCTGATGCATGCTTACCCGATTGTTGTGACAAGCATAATCCGCTTAACCTTTTATTATATAACACAAAAAGAAAATTGTAATGATATTTCTTGCAGAAACGTCAAATTCTGCATGTTTTTAATTTGCATAAATTAGCTGTAGTATTCTGTGATTTGCACATTCAAGCTTGATTACGTATGACCATAAGACATATTTTCCAGTATTCTTGTATACAGGGTGTTTCAGAATAGTATGTCATAACTTTGTAGTGGCAACTTGCTACGAACATGGCATAGTTGGTTTTCAATCGGACGAGTCGTGTTTTTATAGTCATCATCAACTTATTTTTTTATATATAAATTGAAAAACTGACTCTGCCAATTCCGTAACAAGTTGTTATGACAAAGTGTTCGTATCTTTGCTCTAGCGTTTATATAACCCTAGAAAAAACAAAATAAAAATTTCAAAATTCAATTTTTTTCCAAATATCTCAAAGTCAGAAAAAAACACCATCAATTTTTATATGTCATTTTATGGATCAAGTTATCTTGAACACAGTGTATAATAGAATCATCGTCACCGATTATTTGTAGCTCAAAACACCTCCACAAAATAGTTTTAAATTGATAAGATCAGTATAAACCTGAATAGAGTACTGACGAAACCGTGTGCAATTGCAATTGTGAATTGGTTCGTCTTGGCAAAACATCTGCTTCTACGTTTAGGAAAACTACTAAAACCTATAAGTATGATTTTTTAGTATTAGGGCACTATATGCTCACAGCAGTTTGATAGTCTAACTTTTTTGAAAATAAACATAAAGTCTCAAAAAACTAATATTTTTTATGTTAATTTAATAAAAATGTATAATACAAATTTTTATTTTATATACAGAAGATATCATTTGTATACATAATACTAAAACACTATTTGAATATTGATGAGGCAACTATGATTATAAAACACACTTTGACCTTCATTTATCAGACGACATATCTCTAGTTCTTAGTCCTCGTGGCACTCGAGGATCTGCAAGTTCTGGCAAAGCACAATCTTGCCAAAATTTTGTTAATTTTGGTAGCATCAAATTTTCCCAGAAATACCGATCTCTTTTACACGTATAAATTCTAAATCGACATCTGTATACAATATTAGAAACGCAAACTCTTTTTCACAAATGTTAAGCTGTCCTTGTATTTGATAAAAATAATGATGTCGTTTTTAATGAAAAGTTCATTATTGATGTTTTCAACACACAAAGACTTTTTTCTAGCGACTTCTTTCAAATTTTCTGTTCTACACGAATATAAGCACTTCACTTCGATTATTTCATCATTATCTGTTATTCCATCAGGACTAGCACCCAGAAAACGAAAGTTAGAACACACAAAAAACCACAATCGTTTACTTTTACGTTTGTTAATGACTCAAACTTCCTAATAGCTTCTTTTTCGTTTTCTATACCGTATTGCATAGCTTTTGTCTTTAAAAATGAGTTTTTGTAAAATAATTCTTTTATTAAATTTTGCGATGGAGTGGATGGTCGACGCAAACAAATTTTCCCAAAAAAAGAAGCCGTAATTCGATTTCGTCTAGCTTGGTACCATGCAATATTTTCTTGTTGACCAACAGTTTTCCGTTCAAGTTCTGGTATATTTACGTTGTTTATATCACCCATAACTGTACATTTCTGAGCCTCAAGTTCTTCAATGTTTAAGTCTGGTTTGGCCACGTTTGTTCCATAGTCCATATCTTCCTGTTGAATAACTTCTTTTTATGTTTTTGCTTTTTTTCTAATGTTTTTCGTTTTCTCTTTTAATGCAAAATTTTTTTTTTAAATATAATTTGTCCACTTTTGCAGATAGTTTGTGGAATGATGTTCCATAGTTATAAGATAAAGCAGCACCTAAACACCTAGTTTTGTACGTTCCTCTTTGAATTAGGTTGGTTCTTTTCCCTCCAGTAAATTTAGCAACCAACGCCATGTACCTCTCTGCTTGATTAGTGGTTACATTTTGATGTAAACGATCGGCTTTTCTTACAACATTGTCACATATTTTAATTAATTCTTTTAAAATGTCACTAGATTCTATTAATGGAATACTGTTGTTTGCAGTATCATTTTTTTTGTGCACACATCTACTCTACAGTACTGATGATCTCCAACAATATGTCGAACTGAATTTTTAAGTCTGTTCTTAAATTATTGATGTCTGGGGTACGTGCAATTATCGTTCTAATTAAAGAACTGAAACTTAGAATTTTAGATTTGATAATATTTCGCACAGAAACGTCGTATGATTGATTTTTAACTAATTTGTATAAATTAGCAGTAAATGCTCTTGTTGCATGGTTTGCACATTCCAGCTTTAGGACATATCGGCCATAAGACACATTTTCTAATATTCTTGTGTAAACGCTTGAATCTCCGTCGCCAATTACGTATTTGTACCGAATACCGTAATCAGATTCGCTTCTGTTAAACGCTTCCACAATTATACTTTGTTCCATGGCAGTCGAAGAGCCAGAATAGTTTTTGTAACATATATGTTTATTTTTAGTAGTAGCACAAACATAGCAAAACTTGTTTTTATGCCTATGTACAATAATTTTTATTTTTTGCACCTATAACGCATGCTACTCCTGCTAACGAGGAATAGCTATGTCCGTAAGAGCGTTTTGCCCAACCGCCGTCAACAATGACTGTAATGTACGGGATTCCTTGCTCTATACGGCCTTCTTCAAGAGCTATTTGTTTTTCTTCCATAGCATTCGTATGCATTTGTTGCAGTAATAAATTTTTCCCACTTTGCTTGGAGCTTTGTTTCTTGTTGAGCATACATTTTCTTACTCATTGCCGGAACATTAATTACGGACAACAATTCTTCCGATTGGTTCAATCCGCTTCCAATAGAGGAAATGCCCCAGACAAAAGATTGATTTAGATCGCTGTCGCAATTTTTGGGTTAGTAGCGATAGTTTGCGGTTGCAGACGTCACAATAATATGTAAGTGTACATATCAACCCTTTTCTGCTTTCGCCGAAAAACTTCATTTTCCCATTGTACATGTCAAATCATGCGACACTAATTTTCGAATTTGTTCGATAAAAAACGACACGTCCACTATTCTATTGCCACATAGTTTTGCAGTAGGTTTATTTTCTTCTACTTCTATGCAAAGATCAGGAAAGCTCCTCCTCAGGTAAACTGCAAATATGAAGTGTTAGTAATAAAGTCGAAAAACGAAAAAAAAAAAAGAAATTTTTACTTTTCTAAACTGAAGTATAGATAGCTAGGTAGTTACAAATATTTTCACTATGTAATATTTATTGTAAGGTCTCGCGTAAAGCATATAAATTTCATTTATAAAAGTATTACATGCTCTTTGGTATTACTTACTTATTATAATACTCCAAATGGGCATCTTCTTGAACAAAAGAATTGGAGTTTTGTATTGCTTGTAGGGCTTTTGTACGAGAATGGTAACGCTTTCGTGCCATAGCAGCTTTATTTCGTTTTTTATTGCCGTAGGTACTTCGCCGTCCCATTTCAAAATCACAAAAAAGTCACAAACAAACACAAAATTCGCACACACAATATTTACAAATGGGCAAAACACAAAAAAAATAACACAAACTAAAATCGTAACAAAATGTGTTCTATTTTATATACACACGATATTTACAAATGTGAAAAACTCGAGGAAAAACTTATATAAATAATAACAACACCAAGTCTATTTATTACTTTTTTACTTATCACGCGAACATACGATCTCGACAATCTACAAAATATGACTAAATTTTTTTACAATCACTACTACTACAATACTAATATTTTTGTAATAATAATTTGCTAATAATAGAATAATAGTCAAGACCTGTTCTTGTTATGACTAATGACGTCATTGTTTGCCTGTTATATTGCTAATAGGTAATAATTCTACATGAAGAAACTTTATACTATTTGTACAAAATTGTCATTTATATACTTGGTCCAAACAATTTGTATGTTTTATGTATGCATATAATGTGTATTGCAGTAATTCATAATATTAATTTTTTAAATTCTGTATGTAAAATGCAATACAAAATTGTGTTTATCTTCTATAGGACTGAAAAATTAATTTATCGATCGTTAGTAGGTATACCTGACCCTGAAAGGATAATCCTTTGACAAAGAAAGTTGCCGCCGTTTAGTGTTGTTGCTTGCATATATCTAGGAGCATTTAAAATTTACCTATTTTTACACCATCTATACAGATGTATCGCGCGAAATTTGGTGTTACCCTACCCTTAAACTCAACTTTACCAGAACCTGATTTAACGCACCTAGCTCTTAGCAGATGTAATCGTTGGCAATTGCTGCAACGCATGAATTTTGATTTTTGAAAACGCTGAAAGAATGAGTATTTAAACGTGTTGCAGCAGCGTGGAAAATGGTTTAACAAAAACCCAAATATAAGTATTGATTCACTTGTCGTGATAAAGAATGAACATACACCGCCTTTGACCTGGGAGTTAGCTAGAATTGTTAAATTGCATCCAGGTGCTGATAAAGTTGTACGAGTAGTAACTCTTAAAACTACAAGAGGCTTATTTCAAAGACCAGTGATTAAGCTGTGTCCTTTACCTTGTAATTAGTTTCGGTAACATTGTTCGTTTCTGTATTGTATTTAACTACACTTCTTCTTTTTGTTTCTCCGCTGAAGAATAAACATAATTTATTTTCATCAAAAAAAAAAAATTATTAACGGATTGTTTGGTGGGTGGAAATGTTACGTCTTTAAAATAATTCTATTTTATTTTTGTGTATTTAAATTTATTTTGAATGTTTATCAATTTTTGATAAGAATGCCGCTCGAGTAGAAAACAGACAATTTCGATACACCCGCAAGTGAACGGACGAAAGTTAATATTAATAATTTGCCGTCAAAATTTTAATTATATTAATGTGCAAGTACCAGTGTTGTTACACCTGCAAAAGACCAAGCTGAGCCCAGCTAAAGAAGACAAGGTGCTAAGCGGTTACTTGCACGTAAGTGTTGCAATTAAAAAAAAAAAGATCGAAGAAACAAACATGTCTTGAATTTAAGGAACATTTCAGAAAACTTGGTACAATTATTGGGGTGAAGGTAAAATAAAATATATACAACTGCTACCGAAATATTGCTTAAATTGAAAACAATAAAAAGTAGTTCTCTTTTAACTTCCTAATCTTCTAATTGAAGGTTAAAACAATTGTCCTTAAAAAGTTCTTTTTCATATAGTAAAATCGCTACACTGGTTTAGTTTAAACTAGAGGTTTTAAGGGTAGTAGGTACAAGCTTAAAAAAATATTCTCGGTAATTTAGAAAATGCAGAGTGAAACTAGTTTAATGTTTTTTCTGCCAATACTAAGTACTGCATAAAGAAAGACGTCCTCTTACATTTGATGTCCCTAGTAAAAGACGCAGCAGGTTCTGATGTATAATATTCTTTCTATAAATGTTAAAACCAACTAGGTATTAATATACAGGGCGATTCATTACTATTTGGAAATAATTTAACACTAGAATCCCGACCTAAAATTATGAAGATTTAACCCAAAACACCTAAATAAAATGTCGCTCATTACTAAGTTACAGGGTGTTTTGTTTAAAATTTAAAAACGATTTGTGCTTAGTATTTTAAAATTAATTGACGTATTTATTTCATGTTTGGCAGGAAGTGTAGACACTGTACACCCTTCTAAATTACGTTAAAACAAACATTTCTATCTACTACCAGAGGCGTACGATAGGGGTAAGTGACCGGTTAATCGTCCCCAAATTTTACGTCACTGGCGGAATAGAATTTTTAGTAGCATTTTTCGATTCTCCAATATTTTTTAAGTAAATAATGTACTCTTTCCTTATAACGATTAAGTCAATATTTTTCGAGATATTTTAAGTTAAACATGAAACTGTATCATTTTTTAAATTTTGGTATGTAACTCGGTAATAACTAATATCGACATTTTGAGCCAGTGGATTGCATTTAATACGCAAATTAAACTTTAATCCGTATTAACAATAAAGATACTAAAATTTATTGACAAAAATAAAATAGATCTTCTAACTTTAAAATAATTCAAAGTGATTTTCAAATATTATTAAAGCAAATAACCTGATTTCTATTTAAATTACAATCCGATAAGTCACATTTGATGGATAATTTTTCAATATTATTTGTTTCGTGTAGTTGGCTCTGAACTGAATTAATTCTTTTGATCTTTTTTTCCACTTCACCTACATGAAATCTAGGTCTTTCATAAAATTGGCACGTTTTTGTAATTTGGAAGATTAGGTGCTGTTTTATTGGTACAACAATGACAACTAAATAACATTGTTTACAACAAACGGGAAAACACGAAAAAACTGCACTAAAAGACTTTACTCGGACACGTGTTTCAATAGCTAAGCTATCATCATCAGGGAACCGATAGTGGACATAAAAAGTAGGGGAAAAAAATTCATTATAAAAGTAGCCACGAAAAAATCCTGAAAATTATATTTAATTGAAAATTAAAAAATAAAATTCTAAATTTCTCCGAAAATTCCCACATCTCTTGGGTGGTTGGTCTCGTTTCGTAAACAATATCTTTGATTCTTCTCCAAAAGTAAAAATCCAACACAGTTAAATACGTGGATCTAAGTGACCACGGAAACAAACTACCCCTTCCGATCCAGCGATTTGGGTATCTAACATTTAAGAATTCACGGACTCTTCGGGAATAGTGTGAAGGGCATCCATCATGTTGATACCACGTGGATGCTCTCACGTCAAGGGTAATGTCTTCTAAAAGATTGCGCAAGTCATTTGGTAAAAAGTTTAAATAAGATTCACCATTTAGGTGTCCATCAAAAGAAAATGGTCCGATAATTCTGTCACTTAAAATACTACATCACAAATTTGCACTCCATCTGTTTTGGTGATCCACTTCGCGCATCCAATGAGGATTTGTTTGCGACCAATAATGCATATTGTGCAAATTAACTCTGCCGCAGCTACTAAATGTAGCCTCATCGGTCCATAAAACTTTGGAAAGGAGTCGAAGATTTTCACTACATATGTCTCTCAGCCAATAGCAATAGTCGAACCGCCTGCGCCTGTCAAAATCCTGGTGTAAAATTAGATGATACGGATGCAGCTTAAAATCCCTTATAATTCTGAACACAAAAGCAACACTTACACCTACTTCTGTGGAAATCTCCCGTATGCTTACTTGAGGCTCCGCTTCTACGTACGCAAGAACATTAATACTATTGTCTTCATTTCTTATGGGACGTCTCCTGATAGGAACTGGAATAGGTCGTACATTATCTGTTTGTCTTAAACGTGTTGCCATTCGCCGAAATTCTTTTCTAGTGTAGTGCCTTCGATCAGGATATCTGATAGCGTATTCTCGTTCCGCAATAGCTGAATTTTGAAAACATTCAAAATACACCGCAAGCATGTCGTAAGCCTCGGCATTGGTATACGACATTTTTGAAGGATATCACTAATTTCTAATTAGGCAAAATGAAACCTGTAGAGTTCCAGACTTAAAAATTAAATAATAATAAAAAAAATTATGTATAAATACCCTAAAAGGTAGACGACACATTAAACCGCTAGTTTTTTTGTACGCTTTGCTCTCGAAATATATCGGAAAGAATTCTCCGCCTTAAATTTTTGTTGGAATTAATGAAATAAGGGCGATGCAGGGACACTTGTGTGTGAACCTTGTAACGTGTTACTAGAGGTATGTACAATATATGCTTTATTTTGAACCAGATTTAAGTTTGCCCTTTTGCACGTTTTTAGTTTTACCTTTTACGATTGTTTAAACCACAATTATAGAAAAATTTACTAATTAGGAACCGCTAATGTAGTTTCTTTGTCTGAAAATTTATTGCGTAGAGAATCGTCTCGCGCGTATTTTCTTTTGTAAAACGCCCTCATGAAGCGTTTGTCACCAATTTATCAAATGTTTTTTTTTATTAAAGTTTAATAGTTTAATTATATTGAGTTCATATATGTTGCTATGGGAAACAATAGATAAAATATAAGTTAACAATGTTTAGTTCTGATTGTAAAATAACCACTGTCGCGGAGGCATAAATTTGGGCGTTTTCAGTCTATTTTAGAACATATGAAGGAGATTTTTTTTTAACAATGCAACAAGATGTGGAACGCTACTAAATTATTATTTGTTTTAAATCCTTTGTTTTAAGGGTCGTTTACATCTATTTGAATTGAATTAACGTACGTAAAATTAAGAATTGCCAAATGTTTAGCACCATTCCGCTAGCACTTACGTATACGGAAAATTAACGTGTATACGAATTGTTGTGTCAACTTCAACTTAAGAAGTTACTAGACAGTTTATTATGTTTGTATGCAGTTTTACCATGAGTGATTGTAAAGTAATGTTCAATGAGAACTTCTTAAGTTAACTTAGTAAATGTAAGCGGAAAGCTTCGTGTATTCGTGCGTTGATTCTTATTTTTTTGTGTCTGCATTGATTTAGTTTAACTGGATGTTAACGATACCTTACTCATGAATTCGTTTGTACTTAACTTTTACAAGTTGGGGAACGTTTTTGAATGAAGGCTCTTATCGATGTTGTTTTTTGATATATTGATTTAGTTCGAATCGGATGGGTGTATTTTAAGCCGCCTGGTAACGACCGTTGGTTGACTTAATTGTCCTACCTGGTTTGTTGCAAGTGGAGTAAGCTTGTACACCTCCACCGTGGAATTATTTGATATTTTTGATTTAACAAACGTTGGGAGTGTTCGTCAAAAGGGAGCGGTTCAAGCCGCCTGGCAACAACCGTTGGTTGACTATGTCCTAGCTGGTTTGTTGCAAGTGGAGTAGCTTATCTCTCCCCGACTTAATGCCAAAAAGAGGTTCAAGCCGCCTGGCAAGAGCTGTTAGTAGACTTAATGTCCTAACTGGTTTGATGCAAGTGGAGTAGCTTATCTCTCTCTCAATTTAACATGAAACTTTTACTATGACATTTATTGTGATTGAACTTATTATTTACCTGCTGATACAAAGAATATCAAAGCAGAGGCTATTGATTTATGATCTTGATTTTATTTGATATGATATTTATTATGTATATGCAATGTATTGTTTTTTTTTGTTTTCTCTGTGTTTTTTACTAACATGCTACAAACGAAGTTATGAGGCTATTTGATGATTATTTATCTCATAAGAATTGAAATATGATGAACATATCTTGTTGCAGTGTTTTATTTGATTTGGTTAATATTTTGATTATTGACATTTTTATGTGTTATGCCTTTGCGATTTGTGTGTTATTTGTGTATGTCCAATGTACTTTTCAGGTTTTCCTTTTGTAAGCAGCCTATGCAGGAATTAAATATTAAATGTTATTGTGGTTTGCATGTGAGTTTTATTTTAATTTATTGGTTTATAATACATTATCCAAAGTGAATCAGTTCTCATTCAATCCCGAATCTATCCAAATCTTGTAGATAAATTAAAAATAATCACAACGTAGGATCCTTTTCCATTTTATTTATTTGACGATCACAACTTTCTTTTGTTAAGGCCAAATTTTATTAACTTTATTTTTGGAGTGGGTTACTGACTTCTAATTTATGTACTACGACATGGATTAGTTGTCACCTCTGATACTCGTGACTTGTTTTGAAATTTTGTCATGCATGTATCACTACAAACCCAAAACTAATGAAGGAAAAAATTTTGACAACACAACATCTATCAAAATTAAGTAAGTTGACAATTATTTCAATTTATTTAGTTCCATGGAAATGAGCCGACTTTTTTCCGCAGCTAACTAGTTTATTATCTTAAAACACACCACATTATAATTATGCCTTAGAAGTTTTCTATGTTGTTATAAACGTACGAGAAGAAGAATTAATAGTTGTATTTTACAAAACGGCCGTCAATTTGAACATTTATAGATTTTCACTTGTTTTTTTAACAGTTGTTCATTATTTTTTACCGTTCTATAAAATTAAACGGTTAAAAAGTCTTCTTTTCGCCATAACTCTGGAACGAATACAGATATCAAATTGCGTTACTTACGTTTTTGTTACAAATTTAATCTACTTTTCGTTTATGATGTCATAAATATACCGTATGAATTAATTTTGTGAACAAAATAAAAAAACTGGTATTGTTACAAATTGAGCCCTCTAACAATTTTATTATGAACTATCGCGTACCAATGAATACGACAGTTAAAAGTACTTACTTTTCTCTTCTAAACAAGCCCAGGTTTACTAAAATCGGATAAGTCGTTTAAAAATAACAGCGATTTAAATGATTACACTTTCAATAGCTTTCCCCACTCTTATTGGGTCGGTACGCCAATGAGCCTTAGACCAAAATGATGCAGAATTGTCTAAGCTTTCTAACGATGTTACCAAAGGTATGCATTAATGTGGGAATTTTTCTGAGAAATTTAAAATTTTTTTTAAAATTTTCAATTGCGCCCCCTTGCGATGAATTAATTAAAATAATTTTCAGGATTTTCTCGTAGCCACTTTTATAATGAATTTTTTTCCCTACTTTTTATGTCCACTAGTTTCTGAGATACGGCCGGTGGCCAGCCTTAATCAAACACCCTGTATATATTATCTGCGTGTCAGGGCATCGTTACACTTCATTGATTCTTATATAAGCTTGAATAATTCCGAAAATCCTAATGGACCGTGACCATCATAATTCATAAGCAAATTTCTGTTTTTAAAAATTTCCAAACTTTCACAAGAATTAAGTTCGTTTTTATTATCTACCCTCTTAATTAATTCATTTTGTCGCCTACACTATAGCCATTTTCAAGTATATATTTTTTGTGTATGTTTTCGCGGTTTTAAATATTTGTATAAATATCTTATTTTTAGTGTCTATGATTTTTATGATACTTATTTTATTATGCTTCATCCAAGAATATGTTTAGTTTCAGTGACAATAAAACGAACACGAAAAGTTCATGTAACCGCATTAAACTGATGTAAAAAGTTCTTTTTATTTAAAAAAATTATGCGTGTTCTTTTGTTTGCATTCGATCGACTAAGCAGAAACAACATTTAAAGAAAAATTTCGTTTAGCATAACAAAAAGAAATTTAAGTTCAAAATCTCGAAATAAAATCCTGCATTAATTCTGTTCTGAATTATTTCGAACAAAATGATTAACTTGGGGAAAGGAAGTGGAAATAACATTAATTGTATTAGTATTAGTTAATAAAATTTAAATTTTAAATAACACAAGGATTTCGCGGTTCTTTTCTTTTCAATTTTAAAATAATTACATAATTTTTTTTCGAAATTTACTCACAATACAGCTGAAGCCCCACAAATTAATCCTTCGTTACACATGTCGACCCCTTAGAAAAGTATTATTTAGATTATGTTTCAAATATGGTAACATTTGCGTTTAATTACATTTCTTGGAATGGTTGATTAAGTCCTTATTGGAGTTCACCGATGACTCACATTTAAGTATGTATCCATTTAAACTATGCGGTATATTTATATTTAACGAATGAACAATTGGATTATGTCGTGTCTGGACGAAAAAAATGCGTGACATTACTTTACATGCTACGTAACTTCACGGTTTCATACCTAAATAAGAATTTTTAATCACGTACACAATATTACGTCGTATTGTTTTTTATTAATCCTCGTGTTGTAATTTTTTAAATTTTAATTTTGAGTTTATTAATTAAAAATTCCTAAAGTAGTGGAGAATTCGAAAAATGAGTTTGATATACTATGTTTTTATATTTTATAAAGAAATTTGATCCATTTTAAAATGACGGGATAAAAAGCCTTTGAAATTGTACTAGAATTAGTAATTTTATCCGTATTGTGGGGAACTTTTACCCTTTTATGCATGGATCGACACATTATCCATACGCACGTGGTTGCATCTTTAATTAGGTTCTTTAGTAAAAGAATTATTTACTAACAGTGTGAGAGAGACGGGGGTTAGTTAGACGGCTAATAGCGAAGCTCTGTAATTTATTTAGAGCGGTGGATGTGAATTTTATAGTACAGGTAGGTTATACTATGTATAGTACTAACATATATAAACCAAACGTGCAACATAAATTAGTATTTATCATGTATGCGGTGGGGCCACATCGTCTCATATAAAATATTCAGTAGTCGGCCACACCTGAGTCTTGAAACCATAGAAATAGAGTACGTTTCTGTAGCCACCTGCAAGAGCAATAAAACTCAATGTAACCGCAACCGGCACTACAAACTAGGCAATGTACATAGAGCCGCTTTATTGATCCGCCAAGACTCGAGGGAAGGGTTTTAAATTCTCATAAACCTGACAGCAACCGCCGTGGAGAAGATTGAGTGGCTCAACAGACCTGGAGGGTGCTTTCAAATTTTCATATTCCGTCTGTTTGCGTCTAACGCCTTACGCCATATGTCAATGTCAGAATTGGAGCGATCTCTTTAGGTCGGTTGGCCAATTCTATGAATTTCTTTCGGGTTCGTTCAATTTAGAAACGCGCTGAATTGTATTCATGACCGCAAAAAAAATTCGAACTGATTTCATTAACTTACCGGCCATGCTGGGGTCCCACGTTGCCGCTGTCAAAGGACGAGCTCGCGGTTATGTCTTCATCCTTAATTGCCCCATTTTCCATACCCAGAGGTGCAATGCATTGTGCTGCAAAGATACAGAAAATATTAATATTGTATTAGCAAGTTGAACCCTCATGAATTACGTAAATTAGTACTCGTAAATTACGTAAACTACTTCATTTAAGAAAGCCATGCAAACTTTCATTTAATTTATGAATTCACGTCCATACTGACAATATGTTTAATTTACTGTATCCACAACGTAAAAGTTACGGTGTATACTTTACGAAGTAATAACAAATTTTATGTAATCCTCTTAAATTATTTCAAAGTTTATTATAAAGAATAAAGAGCGGTATTACTTTACACAAAAATTTGTAATACCGAATTCAATAGGAGCGGACACAGATGCAATTCTTAAAACAATGAACGTAAAGAATAATTTCATAAGAAGATTTAGTCGATTCTTAAGAACGGACGAAACAATTTTATTACGAAAAAGATAAATTAAAATTTGATTTGAACTGAAATGTCTATGATCTGGAACCCTAGACACTTCAACTAAAGGACACAACGCAAAATGGGCAGAACGCACAAACGAATTGTTGGATACATTACCCAAAACTTGATATAACTAAGAATTTAAGCAATCCTGCTGAAAAAGCAAAATAATAAATGAAATAAGTGAAGTTAAACAATAATTCAGGATAAAGATCAATTAACGTCTAAGTATACCTCAATTGCACCCAAATCATATAGTCAGGCAGTCCCTAAGAAGTGCTTAATTATTAAACCTAAAAACAAGTAACAAAGCAATATAGCTACAAAGACAGGACTACTTCATTCCATCGACCTTGTTGCATCTGAGTTAGCAGACCAAGTATCTAAAAACACTGTTAAAGTTTGAACAAAATGCCTAAATTGATCGCCAAATTAAGTGCTTCATGTTCGCTATCTCAGAAGCACTCAAAACACTTTTTTTTTCTAAATAACTCATTGATCTGCTGTCTTTGGAAGACCAAATGCTAGAAACCATTTTGGATAACTAAAATCCAACTTGAACACATCTATAGATTTAGTGCTTATGTTCACTATCTCAGAAGTACTCAAAAGCTTTTGTTTTCTGAATAACCCATTGATCAGCTATCTTTAGCAAACCAAATGTTAAAACAAACTTGGGCAAAATAAAATCAAAATATAGGGTATGTTTAGATTTAAGTGCTATTTAAATGCTTTATGTTTGTTATCTCAAAAGCACTTAAAATTTTTTTCTAAATAACTCATTGATTTGCTAACTTTAGCAGAGCAAATGTCAGAAACCACATTGGACAACTAAAATTAAACTTTAACACATCTATGGAACAATATGTGTTGCGAAATCTAGTGTCGACTGATGTTAACGTAAATAATAGTTATTTTCCTACCGAATGTCGAAAGTAGAAAATATATTTGCACTTTCGCACGAGGTAGGAACAATATTTTTAGACGGTTTGAACAACATAACTGAAACTAATTATTAATTTCCAATTCCATCGGAGACAAATTCCTCTATAATCTGGATACCTTAAACCGTTGCTATGGTCATGTTGTTTATTATTTTAAATTGTTTATTCTCCGCTGTGAATTTCTGAATTTCTAAAAAAGTGTGTTATCTCCTCTAAACTGTAAACGATAAAATATTGATACTGATCTGTAAACTCTGAAATATGGATAATGCTGAAGATAGTATTTTGGAAGCAGCAAATGAAACCAGTCTCAAGTTGTTGCCCCCCTAAATCCGGCAACGCTATGAGGAAGCTTATAGCAAGTTTATGGAGTGGCGAAAGCAAAACAGGGTAAATTCTTCGTTTTTGCAAAACGTCCTGCATGCGTATTTTGGAGAGCTGTCGAAAAAAATTCCCCCAAGCACATTATGGACGCAATTTTCTATGATAAGAAGCACGCTTATTGTTTACAAGAATACTAATATTAGTCAATATCTAAATTGAAAGCCTTTCTGTCGCCTAGGTTACAAACCGAAAAAATCGAGAACTTTAACTGCTGAAGAAGTTAATAAATTCATCAAAAAGAAGCGCCAGACAGCAAATATTTGTTACAGAAAGTAAGTACATCCCTATAAACAAAACCCATTCATCAATTGAAGTTTCAATTTTAGGTAATTTTGGTGTTCGGAATTAGTGGAGCCAAGCGAAGGAACGAATTGGTCAATTAAAAATTGACGATTTAACTGATGTCAGTTTGGCCGTAATTAAAATTAGGTGACATCAAATAAAAAGGATCGTGTTTTTCACGATAGTTGACGAAGTTTTACGGTATCTAGCAAAATATGCTGCTCTTCGACCACCAAATACGTCTGAACGTCGCTTTTTTTTTTGAATTATCAGCAAGCACAAATGCACTAAACAGCCTCGTTGGAATCAACAAGATAGGTAGCATCCCAAAATTGATTGCTACCTACGGTGGTTAAGGGAGGATGCTGGTACTACGATTGAAGATCTGAAACGCCACGGTGGATGGGATTCTTCATCAGTGGCGGAAGGTTACATAGCAAAGTCTATTGGGCACAAAATGAAAGTTGCTAAAACCAATCACTTCGGCCGTTAAAAATTCGTCAGAAACTTCGTCAGAAACCTCGTCAGAAACTAATTCAATTACCGATAACTTGAACAATGAATCAGAATCATCCATCATGACAACTTCTTCAACAATTGTCAAATCATCAAATTTGGCAAAAATGTTTGAAAATTCAAATAAAGAAGTAATACATTTCAATAACTGCACATTTAATAATGTAACTTTCTAGTTCTATTAATAAAGATTTCATTCAAGTATAATTGTGCACAATTATTTAAATCCTAATAAACCAGAATTTGTGTATAAACTATAAAACTAGAAAATTGACGACGTCCTTAAAGTTAGCAGGCCATTTGAAGCAGATCAATAATTTTGTACATTAGAAATTAAATGCTCAATAATCGCTAATTAAGTACCTCAATTACGATTTAATTGCTGCAGTAGTTCTGGAGATATTCAATGATCTGCTACCTTAAAAAAAGTTAGCAGACCCAAGTATCTAAAACAGTTTTAGAGATTGATTACAATGTCTAAATGAATCAAACAATTAAGTGCTATTTTAAGTGCTTATGTTCACTATCTTAGAAGCACTCAAAAAAACTTTTTTTTTAAATAACTCATTGATCTGCTATCTTTGGCAGACCAATGTTAGAAACCACCTTGGACAACTAAAATCGACCTTTAACACATCTACAGATTTAAGTGCTATTTAAGTGCTTTATGTTTACTACCTCAGAAGCATTCAAAAAATCTTTTTTTTTTTAAATAACCCATTGATCTTCTATCTTTGGCAGACCAAATGTTAGAAACTACCTTGGATAATTAAAATCAAACTTTAATACATTTAAGTGCTATTCAAGTGCTCTATGTTCACTATCTCTAGGAAGTATTCATTGATCTGCTACGTTGGCAGACCAAATGTTAAAAAAACCTTGGTAAATTAAAATCAAAACCTAGGGAATGTTTAGATTTGAGTACCATTTAAATGCTTCATATTCATTATCTCAAAAGTTCTGCAAAAACTATATTTTGAACACATTGATCTGCTATTTTTTAGCAAAATCCAAATGTTAACTTGACAAATTAAAATCAGAATTTAGGTATGTTAAGATTTAAGTTCTATTTAAGGGCGTTTATGTTTGTTATTTAGAAGCACCGAAAAACATTTTTTAACTCATTCGCTATCTTTGGCAGAGCAAATGTTGGGAAAGCCCATTAGTAACTAAAAACAAACACGTTACAAACAGGTTACTAATTGTGCCGTGTAAAAATGTTCAAAACTTTGCTAACCATTTGTTTAAAGTTTTCAATGAAACATTCGCACTTGACGGAAATTAGTTGGCAACCAGTTTGTAACGGGTCAGTAACCAATTAGCAGCAATCCGACGTACTGGTCGCTAGGATTATCGATTTCTAGGTGATTTTATAAAAAATGACAGAACAATCGTTATATATTAGTTTCGTAGGTGTTACGTTTATTTATTTATTTACGTAAACACCAGTGACACTCATTTATGTTCTATAAATGTGTTCAAGTTTAATTTTAGTTGACAATGTGGTTTCTAACATTTGGTCTGCTAAAGATAGAAGAACAATGAGTTATTAAAAAAAGTTTTTGAATGCTTTCGAGATAGTAAACATAAGGCACTTAAATAGCACTAAAATCTAAACATACCCTAGATTTTGATTTTAATTTTCTTTTTTAACATTTGGTCTGCCAAACATAGCAGATCAATGAGTTATTCAGAAAAAAAAACTTTAGAGTACTTCTGAGATAGTGAACATGAAGCACTTAAAGACACTTAAATCTATAGATTTATTCAAGTTTGATTTTAGTTGTCTAAAGTGGTTTCTAGCATTTGGTCTGCCAAAGATAGCAGATCAATGAGTTATTTAGAAAAGTTTTTGAGTGCTTCTAAGATAGTAAACATGAACCACTTAAATAGCTATTTAAATCTATAGATGTGTTCAATTTTGATTCTAGTTGTCCAAGGTGCTTTCTAACATTTGGTCTGCCAAAGGTAGCAGATCAATGAGTTATTTAGAAAAAAAAAGTTTTTTGAGTGCTTCTAAGATAGTGAACATGAAGCACTAAATAGCACTTAATTTTTGTACCAATTCAGGCATTTTAATCAATCTTTAAAACTGTTTTAGATACTTGGTCTGCTAACTTTTTTTTAAGGTAGCAGATCATTGAATATCTCCAGAACTACTGTAGCAATTAAATTGTAATTGAGGTACTTAATTAGCAATTAATGAGCACTGAATTTCTAATGTACAAAATTATTGATCTGCCTCATCTGGTCTGCTAACTTTAAGGACGTAAATTGACGATCAGAATAGGACTTCATCCATTGGCCGAATTCATATCATGCACCGTAAATGATATGAATTATTTCCACACTGGTCAGTGATATTTTGAAGTTTCGATCTCAGGTTGCTACTTTGATATGTGTCACTTTCGTGACAAGCCGTCTAAAAAACTAATATTTAACAATTGTTCGGTCACTTTTTTTATAAATATCACCTGAAATCAAAAATAACCTAGCGACGGGTACGTCGAAGGTTGCTGCTGATTGGTTACAGACGCGTTACAAACTGGTTGGCAATTAATTGCGCCATTTACGAATGTTCATTGAAAATTTTGATACGAATAGTTGGCAAAGTTTCTGAACATTTGCCACAGCACAATTAGTTGGCAACCTTTATATCGCCTAATGTACTTTCTAACATTTGGTTACCAAAGATAGCAGATGAGTTAAAAAAATTTTTCCAGTGCTTCTGAGATTAACAAACGTAAAGCCCTTAAATAGAACTTAAATCTAAACTCTAAACATATCCTAGATTCTGATTTTAATTTGTACAAGTTAACATTTGGTTTTGCTAAAGATAGCAAATCAATGTGTTAAAAATAGTTTTTGCAGAACTTTTGAGATAATGAACCTGAAGCACTTTAATGGTACTTAAATCTAAACATATCCTAGGCTTTGATTTTAATTTGCCAAGATTTTTTCAACATTTGGTCATCCAAAGATAGCATATCAATGAGTTTTAAAAAAAAAAAGTTTTGCAAGTGCTTCTGTGATAGTAAACATGGAGCACTTAAATCCTATAGATGTGTTAAAGTTCAACCTTAGTTGTCTAGGAGTAGTTTCTAACATTTGGTCTGCCAAGAATTGCAGATCAATGATTTATTTAGAAAAAAAAAGTTTTTTGATGCCTCCTGAAATAGCGACATGAAAGCAAACTTAATTTTTGATCCATTTAAGCATGAACCAAACTCTATCACTGACTTTTAATACTTGGTCTGTTTAACTTTTTTAAAGATAGCAGATCATTGAATATCTCAAGAACTACTGCAGTGATTAATTCGTAATTGAGGTATTTAATTAGCATATGGGCACTTAATTTCTAATGTACACAATTTTTTGATCTGCCTCATGTGGTCTGCTAACTTTAAGGACGTGTATTCGATGGTGTTAAACATGTCCGATGTTTCAATTTCAATGGGTTCCATTACATCTCGGCCAGTTGTAAGAATAAACCAACCTGTCCTCGATATTCTGGATATCATAGAGATCAAGGATTGAACGTTTGAACTGCTGTGGTGTTTCCAAGTTTATACCAGAAACTGATGTGTAAGTCATGCCGCTTGGGATCGTTATTGTACAGTATACAGGAAAAAGCAGAAAAATTTGATAAGAGAGGAGTAGCAATTACAGTCATATTCAGATAATGGTCCAAGTAATATACCTATTTCACGCTTCAATAAAAAATCTGTGACTCTAGACAAAAAACGTGTCGAGTTACCCTCGATAGCGATAATTTGGTACATCAGTGAGTGCCCTTCTTGGTACTTGTTCTTTGTCTTCTTTTGGATTCTCTCCCTCATTCAACAATAATGCAAACTCATTTCCTCCTTTTATATTCCTCCATCAATAACATTGCCAACAAACGAAATTGTTATTAGGATAATAGAACCCATATTTCAAAGATATCCTGTACTGCATGTAATTGGTTACTTTAACGTCAAGAATATTAGATCAAGTTTTAAGATGTTCTGTCTTAAGTCCCAGTAACCAAATTGAATATGTTTTTAGTTGACAATTTTCTTATACAAACCTACGCAATTTTAACTCAGTGTATAATTGTGATAATAAATTATTGAACCTAGTTCTTTCTAATCAAGAACTTAGTCCTTGTTTATTTCCTTTGGTAGCACCGGACAGATACCACCTCCCCTCTTGATAAAGATATTCTTCCACGGTCCTCATTAATATCCAGCAGAAGTGTTTGTATTCTCTAAAAGCATTTATGAGAGTATGAACTTCTATATTAATAGCATTAATTGGGTGGACACTCTTGAATCTCTACCTCCTTTTTAATATTTAATAAATCTCTACACTTAGAGTCTTTCCTCAAAGATGGAAGAACCAGCGTCGTAATTAACTAACGTCCAATTTCTCCCTTCCTCAACCATCTAAAGTTTTTGAGTCTATCAGTCTTAAACTTTTAGCGCCAACCATAGACCCTATTTGCTTTATAACCAACACGGTTCTCTTTCAGGTCGCAATATGGAAACTAACCTAAGCGTTTGATCGAGTAAATCATTCCCTTCTTTTAGATAAACAAAAATACTTTCGTATCGTTGGATCATTACATTCTTGGTTCACCTCATATCTTCAATTTCGCAAACAATTGGTAAGAATTGGTGATTCTAGCTTCTCTAATGAAGTTAATGTTCCTTCAGGTGTTCCTCAAGGATCTCACCTTGGCCATTTTTATTTACGTTTATTAATGACATTGGATATAAGATAGCCATTCAAAATCTTACTGTTTGCAGATAATTTAAACATTTATTAGGAAAATAGATCACTTACTGACTCGTTGAAACTGCAACATGATCTAAATATGTTAAGTGATTGGTGCTACGAAAATAGGATGGAATTCAATGTTACAATTTACAAGTACAATATTAGAGACAGAAACCCTTAAAGTCTAAATTTGTCAGGAATCTTGGTGTTTATTAGATAACCAGCTCTCTTTCCATCCCCATATAGATTACTTGATATCCAGTTCACCCAAATTGCTTGACTTTATCGCACGCTGCTGTAGAGATATTAGGGATTTTCACTTCACAAAGTTGTTTTTTGTGCTTTGGTCCGCTCTAAACTAGAATATTGCAACACCTTACTCAGATATCCAAATTATTCAAAGCAAGCGAGTGCATTTTATCAATAAAATCAACCGCTGCGACTACAAACCGATCATTCTTCTTCTTCTTATAATGCCATCTCCGTGCGAAAGTTGTTGATCCAATTAGCAATGATGAAGTTCGTCCGAATCATTTTCGCAGATCTTTCAGCCATGAGTTTTGTTGGCGTCCTACAGATCTCTTCCCCTTGATGTTCTCTTCACTCGGAGGATCTTGTATTTTCGTCAGTACGACATGCTTGATGGTACTTCAATTTCCATTTTTGACAGTTCGCATCAGTTCACGGGAGTTGCCCATTATAGCAAGAACTTCAATATTGGTCCGTTTCTCTGTCCACGAGATACGCCGTATCCCCCGGTATAGTACATCTCAAAAGCATCTATACGGCTCTCCATTGATGGATTAAAAGTCCACCTTTCGCATCCATATAATAACACAGGGAAAATGTAACATCGCAGTAACCGCATTCGGAGAGGAAGACTAAGGTCGCGGGGGGTGTCATTAGCCTCGTTAAATATGAATTGTTTATCATTTAGAAGGCATACTCAAGATTTTAAGTTTGAATTTAAACTGTCAACAAATGAAACTATCCGTACCTAACTATCCAACAAGGAATCATGAATACTATCGTACTGAGTATGGTCGTCAAGGGTGTGTGTCTAACAGACTTGCTTAATTGTTAAATTTAGTACGGTTCGTCTAATCCCATCATCACACTCTACACACAACTGCTTCTCTCTTTTTAGTATCTCAGCCATCAGTGACGTGAACATTATCTATTATATTTGATTAAACAAATTCCATTTTTATGACTGCATCTACTTCAAACTACCCGTTCAAGGATTTACTTTACATCCAAACCAAAACAATTTTATAGATATTTTTCATTTTTGGAAACAGATCCTTCCCCGGACTTAGGTCTTAAAGAAGTTTTAGAAAAGGATGTAACCAATTATAAAAACAAAATTATGCAACCTAAAGCATAAAATTGAGAAAGAAAAAATGAAAAGATCCATCCAAGGAACATAAGCAAGATTAATCACAATAAAGAAGTCTAATTAAAATGAAAAAGACCAACATGTCAAAATTTTAAACAATTAATAAGTACGTGTTGAATCGATTTTTACCTGTGTCAAAATATTATAAACCAATTGCAACCAAATCAACAACCTAATGATTATTAGTACATTTGGATTTGAAAATATTGTAACTATAATCAGAATAGTTTTCCACTTTCTAAACGAACAAAAGTATAAGATATAACAAGATAAAAATCGAATGTGACCAAAATTTTTTGTCCATTAGCGATCGTTGCAATTAGAAATTTTAGTATTATGTATATCGTTAATATTAAGGTAAATCAAGCTGTCGTCGTTTTAGAGAGTGACGGTTTCGGTTTCGACGTCCAATTTCTGATCTATGCAGCGCCAATATTCGCTTTTCGACGTTATGTCGAATTACTGATTTCGGTATTGTGTCCATTTTCGACATTGTGCCCAACAAGTGTTTTCGGCGTTTTGTCCGGTTTCCGCGATGTGTCAACTATCAGTTCCGATGTTGAGTCCATTCAACGCATATCAGAGGTAAGAGGAGGATTCAAATAAAAAAGAAGAGATCATCCTGCAAAACGCTACACAACAGGCAAACCTGACCACCACCGAAACACTCACATGGTAATGATCATCATGCTAATCGTCATCATCCTACAATTCGTCATACAATAGGTATAACCACTTTTTTAACAAATATACCTACAAAATTTCAATATGTCCGCCAACACTACAGATTTGATGCCATAGACATTGTGAACATCGACACTACCGCCGATGGAAAACACCCGACTTCATCACCCTGTCATCTTCATCACGATGTAACGTTCCATCAATTCAATTGCTCAGCAAACAACCCGACAAGAAGAAACGCTACAACCGATGCAACATCCAGAAACGTAACAATTGCTGCAAAGCGACACTCCACGTCTCGTTACGTGTTAACTACTAGTGCTGCTCTACCACTTATATATATATATAACATTGCTCTGCTTACTTAGCCATTGCACACGAACTACATGTAACCATTAGGTCAAAGCTTTATTTGGGCCCTTAAGACATATTTGAATCAACAAACTAACACTTGAGTCTAAACCACCATGATTGTAATCTGTCCAGATATTAAGTAGGCCAATTAACGCAATTCCTAAACATTTCTTTCCATTTTAAAGCATATCTATTCAAAATGTCTCTGAATCTCGATGCATAGTCATCCGAGGAAAAAAGAAACAAGCAGTAACAGTTTAAGCATCAATACAAAATAAATTATCAAAAAAAAAATAATAGAACACACTACGACTAAAATCGTCATTTGAAAAAATCAATCAAAAAAGCAAGGAAAAGAAAACAGAAAAAAGATGCAGAACTGTCAAAATGAAAAAAAATCAATCGATGACAATAGTGATGATGAGATTCTAGAAGATTCAAGTCAATAAAACACAATAAAAAGAAAATATTTTGATAATTAGAAGAGTATCAGTTTTCTGAAGAGCACCTTGATATTATTGATATTGATCAGTACCTTACAGTAGTCCATGGTCAACAAGAAAAACATGTTGTTCCTGAGGATCACCACTTTGGTTTCCGGAATTAAACGTCAAAACGTACGTCAATTTTCTTTAGAGTTTTTTTTCTCGTGTGTGTTTTTTAGCGGTTTTTGGTGAAAATATAAAATATGGAAGGTGATCAGTACCTTACAGTACTCCATGGACAACAAGAAAAACATGTTGTTCCTGAGAATCACCACTTTGGTTTCCGGACCTGTTCATCAAGACCCTCCCGGATAATTAGGAAAAAATGTACAACACAATTTCACAAAACACAATCACATTACACACTTAATTAATATTATTACATGTGAATACTAGGGTGGGTAAGGGTTGGCATGTTTAGGTTTTAGTGGTTTTCCTAAACCTTGAATTAAATGCTTTGCCAAGGCAAACCAATCCACATTTGCACACGGTTTCGTCACCACACTATACAGGTTTATACTGATCTTCTGGGACACCATACATAACACTTACATCACAATACAATATTTAAAATGTACCATACGATTAAATAAATAAATTGATATTTATATTACGCTTAGAGATTCAAGAAGATTATAAGTTGTTATAACAAAAAGAGAAAGAAATCAATAGAATTTGATAAACTAGCTTCCTTTATTTTGTTGAATTGATTGAATTAGAAACGATTCCAATGAGATGGGTAATGCTTAGACTCTCTTGTAAGAATTGAGGCTTCCACGGCCGGAGTCATAGTTAAAACGTCGAAATGGTAATTGTATTCGCCAACGTTTCGCCACCTATAGTAAGGGGTTTCATCAGGGCGAGAAACCAACAAACGAAAGTTCGAGGTAGGCTATTAATAAACCAAGCCAGATTCTAGATGAAAGAAGTCTGATTGATTAGGAAATATCTCAGTATACAGGGTGTCCCATGGTGACGAGACATTAGACATATTTCACAGACTACTTTGATTTGAATTTTAAAATTTGGCTTTAGGCGTTTTCGGCATGTTCTTTTCAACTAAAATAATGGCGTCCACTAACGCTTCCGGTTGTACCGGAAGTTGACATCATCTTCGTTATTTTAAATGGAACACCCTGAATATTATTGCAATTTTGGATTCTACGTTAATGTTTAGATAAACTTTTATTAAGGTTTCCTATTTTAAAGTTAACTGTTTTTGAGATATTTAATTTTTTCAAAAAAAAATTTAAAAACACTTCTTAATTTAAAGAGATGTGTATGTTACAATAATAAAGTTAAAGAGATAAAATTTATAGAGGACACAACTGAAACTCTAAGCTTCCCTTCCATGATTTCATAATTACTTAATTTCATACAGGGTGGTAGAAATGTAGTGGCGAATTTAATCAAGTTCAAACCATCATAACTTATTTTAGCAATAAATAAGACTCAAATAAGCCTTCACTGTATGATTGTGTTAAATTGACAACAATAAACTGGTGACAGATTAGGTGCTTGTTTTGAAGTTCCACTAAAATTTCACAGCCATCCTCGCAAGAAATTATTCGAAATCCGTTGACTGCACGAATAACAGTAAAAACTTTGAAAACCAGAGAAGATAGGTATAGGAACCATTATACCATTCGAAAGAGAACAAAATTATTCATCGAGTTGTGCAATAATATACCGGGTGTTCCATTAAAAATAAATACGTTATGATGGTTTGAACTTGATTAAATTCGGCACTACATTTCTACCACCCTGTATGAAATTAAGTAATTATAATTGTAGATCGCAAATCCTCTTTAGGAGACAGGAAAATAAAACCTCTTTCAACTTTAGTTACTTGCGACGTTTCAAACGTTCCATTTATTAACATAAACGGTGGTGTTTCCTTCTTCAGGCGCTAATGGAATACAAATACAGTGAGTTGAATTATATCACAAGAATATTATACTATTTTATAATAACGAATTCCTTATAGGTAATACACAGTTCAAAGGTTACTTACGTTGATAACATTCCATGAAAGTGGTCGAGAAAAATAAAATGATGACAAATTGCATTAATCGTCATTACTTAAAATCTATATAAATAAATAAATATGAGACAAACAGAAATGAGAATAATACACACAATAAATTGAACAAAACAAACATTAACAAGGATCTTATAATTAGGCACATTTTTAATGCTAGTTTTACATAGAACTAAGATAATTTTTTTAATTGTAGCGTGTATAATGATACACAGAAACCTTGTATATAATGAGGCAACATTGCAAGATTTGAAAATCTTAGAATTCCTATTGGTTGCATAACTTATAGGAATTCCTCAAGATTTTTCAAATTTTGAAATGTTGCCTGAATTTGTATACAAGGTTTTCTATTATCATTTTCATACACGTACAATTAAAAAAAAAATTATCTTAGTTCTATGTAAAATTTAAGCATTTACAAATGTCCTCAATTATACAAGATCCTTGTTAATGATTTGTTTTGTTCAATTTATTTGTGGTATAATTATTCTACATTCGTTTGTCCTCATATTTATTTATTTATATAGATTTTAAAGCAATGACGATTAATGACAATTTGTCAATTTTATTTTTCGACCACTTACTGGAATGTTATCAACGTAAGTAACCTTGAACTTGTGTATTACCTATAAGGAATTCGTTATTATAAAATAGTATAATATTCTTGTGATATAATTCAACTCACTGTATTTTGTATTCCATTAGCGCCGAAGAAGGAAACACCACCGTTTATGTTAATAAATGGAACGTTTCCGAAACGTCGCGAAGTAACTAGAAGTTGAAAGAGTTTTATTTTCCTGTCTCCTATAGAAGGATTATGATCTACAATTATCAAATTATCAGGGAGAATTCCCATTTTTCATTAAGTAATTATGAAATCATGGGAGGAAGCTTAGAGTTTCAGTTGTGTCTCCTATAAATTTTATCTCTTTAACTTTATTATTGTAACATACACATCCCTAAATTAAGAAGTGTTTTTTAAATTTTTTTTAAAAAAAATTAAATATCTCAAAAATGGTTAACTTTAAAAAATAGGAAACCTTAATAAAAGTTTATCTAAAAATGAACGTAGAATCCAAAATTGCAATAATATACAGGGTGTTCCATTTAAAATAGCAAAGATGATGTCAACTTCCGGTACAAACGGAAGCGTTAAGTGAACGCCATTATTTTAGTTAAAAAGAACATGCCCGAAAACGCCTAAAGCCAAATTTTCAAAATTCAAATCGAAGTAGTCTGTGAAATATGTCTAATGTCTCGTCACCGTGGGACACCCTGTATAGAAGAGAAACGTCACCGGTTGTTAATTTCAAACCCACTCATACTGGCAGATACTTATATGTTTCTTCAGACCATCGTCCTGCTCAAGAAAAGTTGTTGCTGAATCTCTAGCTTTCGAGCATTTTCTATGTCAACCCAACAATCTGAAATTGGAACGGTTATAGCAAACAAGTTATTCAAAAAGTCATTAAACGTCACCCCATCCTCGTCCACAAAGTTAAAAGGGATTTCTTCACTACTTCAGAAACAATTCCAGCCTTTGTAACTTATATTCACAAGGTTACTGATCGAATAGGCAAACTTCATCGAAAAAACGACATTAAATCTATTTTTATACCTACTAACAAAATTTCACAACTTTTACTTTCCCTTAAAGATAAGTAACCCACTTTTTTTTCTCAGGGTGTATATCGTAAGTATTCCTTGTTCATGTGATTTAATGAAACTGGTCGCTCTATTAGTGTACGTATTAAACTAAAACACGGTTCCAAGTCTACCGTGGCTGAGCATCACTTCCATGCTGGTCACAAGATAGATTTCGATAATTCCGCTTTGATTGTCAGATGGTTTTTTTCAACAGAAAAATCAGGAAGTGTATAGAAATCGTTAAACATCCCAACAACTACAACCGCGACCGCGAGTTCGAACTTTCACCTTCGTGGATTTCCATCGTTAACCCTGCCCCCTATCCTATTTCAAACCAATCAACACAGAAGTTAACGACCCGGGACGTTTCTTTCAGCCTAGAATCTAGCTTGGTTGACAAGTTGATTACCTGACGTTTAGTAAGTTGAACTTTCAAATTCGTCCCCTTACAATAAGTGGCGAAACGTTGATAACACGGTTATCATTTTGACACGGTCCAATTACGGAAGACGTTTTTGATTTTACTCTGACTCTCGTCACCAAGAAATGGGGCTAAACAAACATGATCTTACTGCGGGTTTAGTTATCAAAAGCAGTTGATTAGTTCATTTGCTTCAGGATCCTTTGTAATATGAATCTAAGCTCATACTACATGAAATGCCTGTGATGCGGTTATCGTGTATAACCAATTTGCAAAAATATTTGTCAGATGCCATATATTGTTCAGCATTAGTATTTGATCATCTCGAGTAAATGTAAAACCACCTCAGTCAATAAACTACGGAAATAATCAAACGAGGTAATTCCAGGACCAAAAATGATACACATTCCATGCCAACCGGCTCCTTTCATGTCACATTATCATTATCTGCAGTCCGCCTGCGATTCCTTTTGATTCATTCGATCAATTTGGATTTAATTTCGAATTGCTCAAGGTATCAAGTCAAGTGATTTTACAGCTAAAATAAAATTTCCTCTATTCTGTTGGGTTTAGAGCTCCTAGTCGTTTTCCCCTTAAGTCACATTTCCCCGTATGACTTTTCTCCTTAAGTCAGCTACCCCTTCATACAATAAAGGAAAACCGCATTTAGGGAAACTGCATTAAGAGACATAGAATAAGGGAATATGGATTAAGGAGAAGCCGACTTAAGGAGAAAGCGCTACAGGAAAACGGTCTACCAAGACATTCTTTATCGTGATTAAGTAGCGTTAAAAAAATTGAAAAATATAGGCTACTCAGATTTGTAGAGTGCATATATCTTCACTTGGACACCTACAAACAACGATATCGACAAAGTTTGTTCAAGAGCAGAATCCGTGCAACAGAAAGACTTCTAATCGTAAGTGAAGATATATGAAGGACGAAGACAAGGAATCAAACGTCAGCAAAAACTATAGACATAAGATGAGATGTGAAGATTTGAGAATAAAACGTATAAAAACAATAAGAAAATGAAAAACAGAATAAAGAATTAAATTATGAATATGTATTGAGAAATGTAAGTAGAATCAATTATGAATTGAAAAATGAAACAAATAAATATGAAATTGAATAATGTATTTAAATTAAATTTGGAAGGAATAAATAAAATAAGAAACTTATAGAATGTAGAGGATAATAGAAAATGTGTATAAGCAAATATAAAGCTGTTGAAAATTTGAAGAGAGAAATATTAAGCAGAGGTAAGTAATAAACATTCACAACATAACTAAAAGAAAAGGGACTATGAAATTAAATAAAAGAATATAATTTATCAAACAAATTGAAAGTACTATATTAAATAGAATATAAAGTTTAGTGCGTTTTCGATAAACCCAAAAATAAATAAAAACGATTAATTAAATGCATTTAAATGAAACTATTAAAAGTAGTGGAAGTTTGATGAAATGTGAAAATTCATTAGAAACATCAATTATCAAAGTTTCAATTTGTCATCGATAAAAAATGAGTGGCGTTTGACTAACCTCAACGTTAAAAAGCAGGTAAAACATCGTCAGATTAAGATTAACGATAAGGAAAGTCTAACATACACTCCCTTATACAGGGTGGCCCATTTATTCAACAAAGTCCAATAACTTCTTTAATAAAAAAGATACGAGAATAATATTTGGCAGTTATAGGCAGTTATGAAATGCACGGTTTAAAATTATTCACGAGTACACAAGGCGCTCCAAAAATTCAGAACAAACCAAACCTATGTTTTTTTTAAATGGAATATTTTATTTTAAATTTGTATCCGGCTTGTTTTTTCCAATCTTCCAATATAGGATTTTGTATATCTATACCGTATGTTTCAAAAATTATGATTTGTTTTATGCTAAAATCGTGTTCAATCGAACGCCCTGTATCTTTTTGGCAGCAAACATTTGATGTGTTGTTTATCGTTATGAAATGGTACTTATAGTTTAATTTTATTTTGTAAAGAAATTTTTTGAAATTTCACTTACTTTATACAAGGCAAGACAAGAGGTAAATCAAAATTTTAAAAATTTTTTTAATTGGAATTTTTAAAGATATTTCATTGCTCTATCAATTTTATATAGCATTTCCTATACTAAAATTTGCTATTTTAAGAGATATTTCAAGTTTCGTTAGGAAACTCGACATCCCTTTAGATTTTTAATAATAATCCATGTAGTCATGAAAAACTTTATCTAATTGTTATTTTCAGTTACTGTTAATTAAGGTTATTCTATAATTTTGCAATTATAGCTATAATTTTCAAGTGCTATTTAAAAATTTGAAAACATTCTGCTATTTTTAGACAATCTTACAACCAAAACAATAATTTGAGAACTTGTAAAATTAACAATATTTGATGTATGTCACAAATAGTAAGCCAAGTAAAAAACAAATGAAACAAAAGAATATCTAATAACAAAGTTGTTGTCATTTAAAGAAGTTTGTGGTTTTTAATACTTTTCCTCGTTAATTCTTTATTTTTGAATATTGTGAAGCTTTTGAAATGAATTTTAGTAATGAAGAAATGACTGGCATGATTTACACACTTGGTGCTAGTGATAAAAATGCGTTATTAGCTCAAAACTTTCTAAACAACGTTATCCAGAAAGAAGACAACCAAGTCAGAAGGGCTTTTGAAAAGTGATGGATAGGTTTGATAGAACATTTAGTGTTAAATCCGAAAAAGAAATAGAGAAAAATGTCCGAACGGAAGAAAATGAATTTCAGGTACTTCTTGGCGTGACACAAGATCCGCATATCAGCCACCGTCAAATCGTTAGAGAAATGCCTGAAGTAAGTTGGACCTATTCAGAGAATTTTAAAAAGTAACCATTTGCATCCGCATCATATGCAATTGATGCAAGAACTTAATGACCAAGACTTTGAACAAAGATTAGTTTTCTGTCAACGGGCTCATCAAAAAATTATTAAGGATCCAAATTTTTCTAATCTAATTTTTTTCTGTGATGAGGCCACTTTCCATAAAAACAGTAATGTCAATAAACATAACTTTCACTATTATGCTGATAGTAATCCGCATTTTCTAAGAATGCGTTCTCAAAACAGATAGTCGCTGAATGTTTGGGGACGAATAGTAGGGAAATATGTCGTTGGTCTTTATTTTTTGAGTAGAAAGTAACTGGCAATGTTTATTTAAATTTTTTACGAAATCACTTGCCTCATTTATTAACTGTTGTGCCGGAAAAACATCAAGAGCAAATGTGGTTTCCCACGATGGTGCCCCTGTCCATTCTACAAGGCTTATTATTGAGTTTTTAAATCAAAATTATCCAGATATGCGGATTGGAATGGGGGTCCAATTCCGTGGCCACCTAGATCTCCTGACTATACAAAAATTTATTTTGGTATTTGGAGATATGTGAAGTCCGAAGTTTACATAACCGCTCCTACCACAAAAGAGGACATGAAAATAAGAATCACGAGGTGTTTCCGAGTAACAGTTCAAATGTGCCGAAATTTATCTCGATCTTTCCAACATCGAATGAAACTGTCGATTAAGGTTTGGAGGACGGTTCATCTTTAATTAATTGAATAAATTGCTTATTTACTTATTTATTTAATTAATCTTTATTTGTTGTTGTATGTTTATTGTTTGTTGTTAGTTGTTGTTAGGTCGTTTTCATCTTTTATTATCAATTATAAATATTTGAATAACATACTTCTCATTGTTTCCTAAATTAAGCAAAACATTTTAAATTTTTTATGGTTAAATGTTCAAATTAAAAATTAGTAACATTGTATGGTGACTGTTGAAACATGCCACCAATTTTTAAATAACGCTTGAAAATTACAAGTATATTTGCTAAATTATAGGGTAACCTCCATTAATTGTAACTGAAAATAACAATTGGATCAAGTTTTTCATGACTATATTGATTACTATTAGAAATCTAAAGAGATGTCGAGTTTCGTAACTAAACTTGAAATATCTCTTAAATTTTTTACCCATGGCTTGTATCTGAAAATATTCAGTTTCCAGTAACATTATACTTGGATGGGCATAAATCACATTGACTTTACCTCTGACAGACTTTTTGCAGAGAAAAACAAATAATCGTGATAAGCTTGTTACAAATTCCACACACATCCTACAACCTCTGGATGTGGGGTTGTTTAAATCTTTAAAAATGAAATGGAAAAGTGAAGTACAAAATTTTAAAACCCAAAATAATTATAAACATTTAGGCAAAGACACCTTTGCCCCTGTTCTTCAAAATGTTCTAAAATCAATACCAAATTTGGAAAATATTTTCAAAAATTCTTTTTAAAGTATGTGGTCTTTCTCCTTTTAATGTTGATAATATCGACTATCATAAACTTCTTACTGACGACAACAATGAGTTGAACAAAACTAAAGAAGCAGTAGATCCTGAAATAGTGAGTCATTTGCGATATCTTGAATCTAATGTTAAGCCAGATTTTTTGAATAAATGTTATGATCTGATGGGTGCAGACTGGACAGATGAAATTGAAGATAAAGGTTTGTATGAAATTTGGTACAAAATGTACCAGAAATCGGAATTATCTCAGGATAAAGAAAAACTCCCAACATTATAATAGATATAGAAGAAGGCCTAATACTAGAAGATGGATGGGAAAATTCAATTGTATTTGAAACTGATGATGCATTACCTGAAGACATTTTTGAAATAGAACCCACAGTTAAAAATACTGAAACCGAAGTAAAACTTGTTGTTGGTCCTAAGGAAAATCCTGGTAAAGAAAATATAATAGAAAAAAGAAAAGCATTGACGAAACAGCTAAGAAAAACTGACAAAACCACAAAACCTAATGTGATAGAAAAGAATATAGAAAAATAGTCGAAAACATTCAATTGACCCCAGAAAAACGAACTAATGTCATTGAAGATGAGCAACTAAGAGAGGAATCGGTCAATAAAGCAGAAAAGAATATAGAAAAATTTTAAAAACATTCAATTGACCCCAGAGAAACAAACTGATATCATTGAAAACGAGTATCTAAGAGAATCATCGGCCAATAAAGCTGAAAATTTGGATACTTGCAGTAATACTAAACATTCTAGGGTATTGCCAGGAGTGGTTATACCATCTCCGTTTAAAAACTCTTTGTTCTGGCCTGAACTAACCAAAAAAATAACCTCAAGAAAGAGTCGAGTTAAAGTTCCTTCTGTAGGCACCTCCGATGCTTGGAGAGAATATTTCTTGAGAAAAGAGGAAGAACAGAAAAAGCAATTCAAGAAAAAGAGGATAGAAAGAGAAAAAGGGAAGAAAACAAGAGATTGGGTCAAGAAAAAGTAAAAAACCTAGACAAAAGATTATTCGGCAAAATAAACAAAAAACACAGAGGATGAAAATGGGTCAGATAGTGAAGAAGTCTCAATTCAGAATAATGATGAAACAGAAAATGACCAAATTGAAGATGAAGGTAAGAAACAAATTTACATAAGTAAGTATTTAGGTTAATTTTACTATACAATAATTATTTAACAGGTAATGAAGAAGTAGAATCCACAGTTGTTGACGAAATAAAATTGGTGATTTTGTAATTGTCAGCTATTTTGAAGACTATTATCCAGCTCAAATTACAAATAAAAACACTGAAAAGGTGTTAGGTAATGCAATGGCTAAGGCTGGTAGATGGTGGAAATGGCCAAATATTAAAGATGAAATTTGGTATGATAATCATGAAGTCATCAAGAAGATCAAACCTCCTGTGGAAATAAATAAAAGAGGATTTTTTGCTGTTAAAGAGTTAGAAAATCATATGTAGTAATATTAGAAATCTTTCAAGTTATTTTTGTATTAACTTTTAATAATAAATACTTAAGTGATTTTATTTTTTATCGAAAAAATGTGTGATTAGTCACTGTTAGAATTAGGTACACTGACATGTCTGATTTTGGAACAAACTGGACTCTTATTGTTGGAATTAGGTGATTTTGAGATGGTTATAATAAATATATAATTTAAATTAATTTATTTAAGTTTTATGATAAATAACTAGCCAGATCTCCTTAGAAATAGTTATTAATTCTAGAAAATTAAAACTGATCAATGTCACTGAATAATTATTAATTATATTGAAAAAAATGTAACGTAAATTCCTAAAGGTGTCTGAATTTGGGCCACTTACCTTAAGTTTGGTTTGTCCTGAATTTTTGGAGCACCCTGTGTACTTGTGAATAATTTTAAAAGTGCATTTCATAACTGCCTATAACTCTGCCAAATATTATTCTCGTATCTTTTTTTTTACAGAAGTTATTGGACTTTAATTAATTAAACGGGCCACCCTGTATGTATGTTTTCTGAACTCTAATCGATTCAAATGAAAAGAAATTCAAAATTTGAGTTGAACATTCTTTTTTTATTATCGAGCAGCTATTGAAAATTCAATTGCACATAGTTTTTAAAGTTACCTATCTATATGGGGTATATAAGTTTCATGCAGCTCAGAAAATATTGGAAAATAATACACTGGAGAAGAAGTCGTCGTAAATAATAACTTTGTTTCTAGTTTACATGACGACTCGTGTTGAATGAACTATAAATATTTTATAGAAATTTTTACACTTTACTTGAATTAAATATATAATATTTTACTTGTACTTGGATTTGAATTAAGACCTTGATGGTCAAACGACAACACTTCCTTTTACATTTCCTAACACCTCAAGTTCGTTTTCTCCCCACTTAATCAGTGCTTCCCCAACCCTTCCGCTAATCTTGGCCTAAACAACTTGCTGGAGTTTGATTTAATAATAATTGTAACAAATTTATAAAACAATTGACAAAATGGGTTGCAGTTTTTTTACGCATTTGTTACAAAATATTCCAATTTTCCTAACTCAAAATAATATATGATTTTCTAACTCTATTATACTTGTTACCGGTGTTTGAAAACATGGCATTACATGAAACTACTAAATATAATTTGTGTTTTACCCTAGCTTTATCGAATCGCTCTGAGGGGCGACGAAATACGAAAATTTTTATCTGAAAAAACCACTTAATTTTATGCAAGGAATCGACTCTTCAGTGTTTCAAATCAATTTACGATAGAAACAACCTGTACATGCCGTTACCATAAAAATTGTGTTATAATCAAATGCAATAAAATGTTCTATTTCATATTTTTGTGAAAATATACTGAAAAATTACTTCCCTTGTTAGTAAAGAAAGTAAACTTTTGAAAATTGCCAAAAAATTTAAATTAATTTGTAAATATTAGGAACAACCGACATAAACGTCTCGAAGAAGAAATAAAATAAAAATTGGGGAATGTATAAAACAGCAAACCCTATTTCTTAACATTCGTTTTCAATTTTCCGCAAAGGTCGTTTCATTATAAGACCCAAGTAAATACTTACAAGGATCAATAGCATTAGCATTGATTATGGAAAACAGAAACACCACGATGGCCACAATCCATATCCTCTTCATTGTTCACGATCATTTGTCGGAATAAAATTAATTAGCCACATTTCGACTCACGTCATTACATCTGAAACAAACAGAAACATTAATAAAAATTTTCAATAACATAAAATCCCAATATAAAACTGATTTAACTTCGGGAATGTTATTTTGTATTTCCCTAATCCTATTGGAAGTGCTGGCTTATACTATTGACATGTAACCCTCCTCATCGTACCAAGCCACTGGTTAATATTAATGAGGAAAGGAAGCCGTATTAGAACTGAAAGAGTAAGGAGAGGGATTATTAGTGATTAGCGGGAGACATTCGAACCGCAATCAGTAACTTTATACCGAAAATAGATAAAAAGAGGAAAGGATCTGAAAGCGTTAAGAAATTAATTGCTTCTCAAACGAATACGATTTTTTGTTTAATTCATAAAATTACTAAATCATAATGATGAGGTGCAGGTTAAAGTATGTTCGATCATATCAGAACTAATTGCATTGATATTAATCAGATTTACTATAAAACAACGAAACTTTAATATTAATTTTCACTAGAAAAGAAAAAGTTCATTAATCATTAAGGAAGCTCGACTAAATCTAAAAAAGCTAGATTAGTTAATTTAAAGACAAAATTTATTTAGTACTAATTTACAGTAAAATAAGTGAAAAAGTTCCATAAAATATAATTTCCGACAACTTTTGTTTCAATTTGGTTTGAAAAAATTAATGTAATTGAAAATATTATTAATTTAAAGTCACGGTTTATAACTAATCGTACAAAAAAAATAAGACTGTAAAAATATTGAATTTGAAAAATATGCGACGTTGACCATAACCTAAAAATATTTTGTTTTAAGTTGGTATTTTTGTAAGCTAGATACAGGACTGTATTCCATTATTTTAAATACGATAAACCGTGTAGTGCTTAGATTCTGCGTTAAATTTAAAGTTTAATAATCTTTAAAATTATATCAGCCGATTTCCAAACTTTTTTTAAAAACACTTTTAAAGGAAAATTTCTTGAAAATGTAAGAAAATTAAAAAACAAAATTAAATAGAGTAAGATTTCACAACAAAACTATTTTTCAATTTTATCGATAAGATAAGTACTTTCGACATCCATTGAAAATATTATTGACTTATTTAAAGAATTTCATCTACAACAAAATTGAAAAATAATATTTTCTTATTAGAAGACTGAGAAAATAAATTCTTCTCGAATCAAGAAGTTATAAGAGTATTAAAAAAACTTAAAGTTTCAAAGAACTAGAAACTTAGAAATCTCTTTTTTTAAATATTAGTACTATTTTCTTGCTCTTGGAAAAAGTAAGTTCAAAGAGCTAAATTTTCAGGAATCGTTTCGCACAACACTAAATTTGATAAGCTGTTCTATTCTAATTAACCTGGAAATTAGTTTTCTGTGCTTTTCATTTTCAAAAATTTTACAAATAGGATGTATTTAAAAAAATATATTGAAAAACTTTAATATCTTGCGTTAATTCATAAAAAATCTAGAAGGCATACAAGAAAACCTACAAAAAAATTGATAGGTGATGTTTGCAAAAAAAGTTGGAATTATTTGAGAAGAGGGACAAACACCATTTATTGGTGAAAGTTGTGGTAGTTACTAGGATTTTGCTTGCGTCCGAAAGACTTACCAAACGAAAATTTCACGACTATTCACAATAACTGAAGATCTGTGCATGGATTCAACTTGTTAGAAATCTTTCGCAAACACGCTTTCGTAAGGTGCCGTTTGGGTTTTCTAGATCATCAGATTCCAGATCTGGTTGAGTCTGAAAGTTTCTTCCTTTCTTTCTTCTTTCTGTTAATTTTTTCTGGAAGTTTATGGACTATGATGGCCGCTCTAATCAATCTATTGTGATAACCGTTAACCGTGGCCACAATAACAAGGTGTACGGTAAACTCCGGATGCTGGGAGATCGTTCTTTGTTGATCTGATGGTCTCCTGAATCTTCTTCGTTGGTTTGAAGATAGTTTTGATGACGTGCATTCTTCTTATGCGGTCTGTGACTTTGGATATGTATGGAAGATATGCCTGAACGGTATAGTGGGTCGATTCTCGGTGCTCTCGATCTTTCAGGGTTTATTGATGTATCAATCTCTTTCCTGATGAACACGTTAGCTTCACAAGCAGTTTACAGGTGTTCGAATTCCTCTGAAGATTCTCCGATTCACAAATCCTCATTCCGTCCGGGTCTTGATTATTATTATTAGCAAGATACGTAAAAGACCTACCAAGGGATCGATGAAAACTAGGCTTAAAGAACTGAAATTGTATTCTTCAAGAGAGAACTGACATTATTTTAATTTTTTTAGGATTATAAGTATGTGTACAATTCGTAATAACAAAAATAATGTAATCTAATTAATAGTTAATTAAACTAGAAATATAGAGCTTATAGTTCCAGTTAGATTTTGTATTCTGATTTTAATATACTGTTTTTAAGGAATAATCACAAATTCACCGTAATTATAATTTTGAAAAATAATTTTTCAAATAGCGCTCGAATTACTTCAATTAATGAATGTAATTTACCAGATATTATATAACACTCCCCCAAAGGGTAAGGGACAATGTTTATGTTTATTAAATTATGATTTGTTACGATTTCGTTAAGTGATGATAATCGATGCTGTTTATTTAAAAATATTAATAGCCTTTTAATTTTTTGACATTAATGTTGATATTTATTACCACACTTCCGCCTTTGAATAACGTATAAAAATTAAGTGTTAGAAAAGGAGTGAGTATCCACTATCGGCTATCATATTATTTATTTTTGGGACCAATTTCTCAAAATTTTATTATCCAACTTGCTTTGTTTTTGCAAAATGAACCTTTTATATATTAAAAGTACATTTATATCGTATGATAGTTATGCTGGGCATATTTCTGGCCACACTGCATAACTAAAACTAATTTTAAAACATAGGAAGTGAGAAATTGTGTGAATAAGGTTCAATGCATTATCTTCGTAATTCTTCAAAGAAAACCGTAAGAAAACAATCCCACGACTCTTAGCTACCCTGTATATATTGCAAAAAATCAACGAGGATGCTAGAAACGCCATTAAGGTTTAACCAATTTAGGCCAAACATAAATTAGTTCTTGTCAATACTACAAAAAAAAAGAACAATAAATTCCTAATTTGATTACAATCGAACGAATACTGTTTGAGAAAATCCTGACGTAGGGTCGTCTACCTACATATATAATCCCACTCTTAAAACTAATTTTTAATCGGAAATTATTGACATATGACAATCACATGACCCTAATGTTTTTAACATTATCTCCAAGGATATAATAATACAGAAAAAAAAAATTGTTGGAAGTTTATTTTCTATAACTTTTATATAAACATTTTTTTTCTAAAAAGCTATTTCATTCCCCACTTTTTCGAGGTTAAAACGTGTTCAAGAGAGAGAGAGAGAGAGAGAGCGTCATTTGGTTTAAGGAAAACGGTATAAAAACATATCAACATCATAACCCCGTCTAAACAGTTGGGTATATTTACACGTTTATTTTTCAACGGCAAGTACATTGTTAAACTGCTTTAGAGAATTTTACGTAACGTTTTAGAAAAATTTTTTTCTATGCCGTTTCGGTTTTTGTTTCACTTTTTCTATCAAATCTCTGTTTATTATTTCTTCTTTATGGTCCGTGAAATAATTACCGCGGGCTTTGTATTTCCTAAATTAATCATCCGTATCATACTTTACTACGATGTAATAAATAAACGATCTTATCGTGCTTTTCAGCAATATCAATTAAGAACAACAAACTTTTGTGTGTAAACTAATGTTATAATTAAAAATGTTAACAATAAGTTCTGCGGCACCTAGTGTCGATCACCTACGTAAATGAATTCGTATTAAGCGACTATGTCGACAGATATGTAAAAGCAGTTACATAAGTCGATCCTTCGATAATTATAACCAATTAAGTGTCAGCAAAAATAAAAATCTCGAATCGCCTGCTGTTTCGTCTTTTTGGGACTCTTCAGGAGTTTAGTTTGAGATGTGTGTGTCCATTGTGTAGTAATTAACATTTAAAAAAAATTTGTCATGTGTGTTTGTTGGTGTACTAGAAGTAGATTCTAAAATTATTATGACTTTAAATTGTGTGATGCAAAAGAAAATTCATTTTATTAAAATTAAATAAATCAAAATGTGTATTATTACATTTTTGCAATTGTAGTTTAAAATACAAGTCCCTTTTATTATGAACTTATATAGTGTGTTCAAAAACTGAAGATAAAATGACGTCAAGTGGCGATTTTTCTATTTTCAAAAACCATGTACGAATAATATAATTATGAACATAACCTATTTTATCACCAAGGTAACTCCAATCCTAACTCTGTATTAAAGGTTGAACAGTTGAAATTTGTTGAAATAGTTTGCAAACAATTACCTTGTTTTGTTCTAACTTGTAATGTCACAGAAAAAATACAATTTGAAAGAACAACGTCAATTTTTCAAGTCTTTTAAAATTTTGTCACACCACCATCTGGAATATGTTGTTAAATGAGTTCAAAATTATGAACGTCCCAAAAGACATGCGTTGGAAAATTAAATTTAGGATTTTTTTAACAGTCTTTTCCCAATCTTTTTATGGTCGATTTTATACAAAAACAATT
The DNA here is from genome assembly GCA_030710515.1 of Abscondita cerata. Lineage (NCBI taxonomy): Eukaryota > Metazoa > Arthropoda > Insecta > Coleoptera > Lampyridae > Abscondita > Abscondita cerata. Next base: position 98,849 of record JALBCR010001106.1, on the reverse strand, counting down.
TTTGAAGTAACTCAATTCAATTCAATATTTATTTTGTCTTACAAAAAATTTTTTCTATAACAAAAGATTCGGTTTGTCCCTTTACAATCTCAAAAAATAAATAAAACACAACATAATATTTCATTAAATTATAATTTAACTAATTTCTGTTTCCTTCTTCAACCTTCCATCCCTCTCTTCTCTAAATTTTCAGTATTTTTCTTTTCCTCTCCTCCATCCCTTTCCTTCTCTCCAACACTTCCTCATCCATTGTTTCCTTCCCCTTTCTCTCCTAGTAGTAACTTCCATTCCTTTTCCTCATGTCTTGTTTCCCTGCATCCCTCTTTTATATGTATTATATTTTCCCATTCATCCCCACACAACCTGCATACTCTCTCCTCATCACTCATCCAATATTTATTTTCATTTTCTTCATTACCCATTCTGAACCTTGCAATCATTCTTATTTCATTCATTCCTTTTCCTTCTGTTATGTACCTTGGTACATTATTTCCTCTTCCATCTTTCTCCCCCTCTCTTAATCTCTTTATCTCTTCTCTCGCGTATCCCACTCTTTCATAGTATTTTCTTCTTTCTTCTTCCCCATATTTTACCTTCTGTGCCTCGATCTCTTTCCAAACTTCATAAAGTATTTCATTTTCCTTCCTACTTTCCATTTTTTCTTCATACCTTACTGCAATTCTTCCTGCTTGTATCCTTATTTTTTCTATTTCTAGCTCTTCTTCCACTATATACCCCGGTGTCTCTTTATCTAGTCCTAACGTCCACCTCCAGTATTTTTCCTGTATCTTCTCCAGCTCTTGCCATTCCCTCCAACCCCAAATCTCCGCTCCATACAGTACCACACTTCTTACCAACTTTTCAAACATCCATCTCCTTTTCTCTATATCTTTACCAAATATCCTTTTAAATTACACATTAAAAAAACTCAAGAGAACCGCTGACAAAAACAAGGTTGGTCCACATAGTATTAGTTTTTGAATAAACACTAGATACAAAAAAATCTATGACATTAGATACATTAACCGAATGAGGGTTAAAATAGAAGCAAATTCATTCAACAATATAAAAGATGCCAAAGACAAGAAATGTTGTTTCCAATACTGTCAGGGCTGGTTCGTATTATAGCCAAGTCACTCAACGAAAAATAGTAAAAGTAGCACTTTTCCTACTACTGAACCATGTATGATGCAGCTAATGCAGAATATGATAAAATCACTGGATAATGTCAATACAAGACTCGACAAATTACAATCCTGAAGAACTGGTGCTATACCTAAGGTGAAATAAGTTATGGATCAAAAATATCTACGTTTGTTGCTAATGCTAATGGTATTATTGCAATATCCACCAGGACAATCAAGTCAGGGGCGGCAGTGCAGTTATAATATGAGAATCACTCAACAACTTTGAAGAATGTTATCCGCAAAAAGATGATATTCAACCAGCAGAATCAGATCAACAAAACAAAAGAAGAAAATTGGCACCATCAACTGCCCGCCAAGACATAACCTTAAAAAAGACGATTATCTTACCCTTCAGAGACAGTTAGGAGAAAGGTTTATTCTTGGTGGAGATTTGAACTCCAAACATATAGATTAGGGCTCCATTTTAACGACGACCAAAGAAAGAGAATTAAACAAAGCACCGACAAAATCCACGACTCGCGAAACTTCTTCATCATCAGGAAAGTATCCCCCAACTTTATAAAAGTGAAAGAGAGCTTTGACATGAATTCCGATCATTCAGCGATTATATTAACATTAAATGAAAAATAATAAAAGTGGTAGCCAAAGCCAATCTCACTAATAAAACAACATACTGGGAAAGCTTCCAAATTGATTTGCAAAACAACGCAAACCTGAATATCGGCCTTAGAACGACTGACGATTTTGAAGAAGTCGGATACTTCATCAGTATTATCCAAGCAGCTGCAATTACCCATCTGAAATCAGAGAGCTTGTCAAAGAAAAAAGAAGAGTAATAGGAAAATCGCAGCAACCAAGATATCCTACAGACAAAAGAGTAATTTACAAAAGCTTTCAGCATATGAAGACAAGGATTATTCGTTTTGGAAAGGAACCAAAGAGATTAAGAGAGTTGTGACCTCCATACCTCCTAATAGAAACAACGATGGATCGTGGGCAAAAACAATAAGCAAAAAGCAGTATTGTTTGCAGAACATTTGGATAAGATATTCACTCCCAATGCAGAGCCGGCAAAACATAATGCAACCAACGTCAAAAATCAAAAAATCGAAAGAAGAAACTCAAAAAAGTAACAAACTAGATAAACATCAATTTTAACCCGAAGGATTCGATTTCATAACTGAAGAAATTCTGAAGCACGCGTCTAAAATGAGTGGTGCCACAAGGGAGTGTACTTTTGGACCCATTCAATCATGAATCTTACTAGAGTCTTCTATGATTATTGCTTATAAACCTGCACATTCATACTAATTGTACACACCTTTCTCTTAATCGATTCAAAATAATTTGAATAAATAATGAATAATAATAAAAATGAAATTTGAAATCTGTTAAAGTTTCCGAGTTGTGCCTTAAATTATCAACTTACCGAATAAAAACTTTATTAAATTAAAAAAAAAATAATAAAAAACTTACGTGTGTGTTTTCGTGCCAATTTTTACAAATTTGGTCGTGCGAATACGTTGTCTTAACTTTTTGTTGCAGTTTTGTCGATTTTCCTCGGATACGATTATAATTGACGACAAATAACGAAAGAAATGATAAAAGTAACTCGATTAGATAAAAAAAAACATAGCTTAGTTTCTTACTGCGAAGTAGAATGATCCAAACAATGTTCAATGTCGACGTACCCATTAATACAAAATACGAATGAATTAAATAAGACAAAGAAAAATTACTAACAAAATACTTACGTTTACACTATACGACTGTTAGTTGTCGACTGATTAATAAAACTGGTGAAATAGAACGACAAAGAATTTAAAAATAATCAGCTTAACCTAATAATTACACAACAAAAATTTGTAACATTACTTTGTAATTGTTCACCTATCGTTAAATGACAAAAAAAAGTTACACAAATTACTCAAACTAAACAAATGATTAAACACAGCGTCAGCTGAAAATTGCTTTAAAATAAACATTCCATTATTTATTCGTTAAAAATGTATTGTGACTAATAATATCGGGTGATAAGTAATTTTTTTGTAAAACGCGAAAGCTATGCAGCCATAAAGCAACCAATGTTCAATTGTGCAACTGCAACAATGTAGGAAACTGAAACAATAACTTAGCTCATAGTAGGTATTGTGCACAACATAAAAAACTAAGCATAATTTCATTCTAAAGTTATCTCAGATAAAGACATGAAAGATTGTTTATCGAAACGCAGATGAGTAATTACCAACTATTGATTGAAAAATTGGAGAAATAAAAAGAAGGAAGAAAGTTAAAGCTACTATTTTAGAAAAGTTTTCGATAATTCAATGAAGTATGAATAAAATCAGTCTCATAAAGCTCTCAAGTTCCTAATTATTTTAATGACATTGTCTGTAATTAAGAAATCTGTCCTCTCGTCAATTGGAAATCCAACATTTAATTTTTTTATTAATGTTGTTGCAAGAGTTTATTTACATACAGGGTGGGGCACTACCAACAAATTATTCTATAGCATTAAAAAGACAAATCATGTTAGACATTTTAAAACATACATATGTCAAGATTATTCAAAACTACATTTTAAAAATATTTTGAATTGTACAGGGTGCTCTAGAAATACGTACCATATCAAAGTTGGGTTATTTTAAATGGATCACCCTGTATTTTTTTTATTTTTGAATTGTACGATAAAAAATAATGTATATTCTTTAACATGTCCATATACCTACTTACTTCCGTTTCTGAGATAAATCGATTTTACCTGATTTGCAGACCTTCCAAAAAATGCAATAATTTCAAGACAAATAAGAACAAGCAACTTTGGTTTACTTCACGTTACTAAGAGTCTTCAACATCTCTTTTGCAACATTCATTATTATGTTATGATGTACAGGGTGTTTTTAATACTACCGCATAACATTAACGACTTAAAACTTAAATAACTTGCTTAACTTAAATGTTGGAATCAGGAACTAGTTACCTTTTAATCGGTATTAGAGTTACCAACCCCTAACTCTGATAGTTTTCGAGATATTTTAAAATTTGATAGTTTAACAATTTGCAATTTACTGTAATTTAAGTTACCTGTAAGATATCAGTAAAATACACATTATCTTGCAAACATTTTTAATGCCAGCTTTAAGTATTAAACTTAAAAAAAATTTTCAGAACAAAATAACAGGAATATGCTCATGACTTATGACGGGCTCTAAGAGTCAGTTGAATCACACCCACCTGTCACAAACAACAGCAAGCGTTATTAGTGTCAGCAAAAATCGATGACACTGTAAACATTGGTAACTTTGTTAAAAAATTTCTAAAAATAATGGTTTTCGAAATTATGGTAATACTACTATTAGAGCGATTTGTATTACATTCTTAGTTAACAGGTTAAAGTTTGTCGATGTTTACAGTATGATCGATTTTTGATGTACCAAATAACGGTTGCTGTTGTTAAACATCAGTAAATTGTGACCGGTGTGCGTAATTCGACTGACTCTTAGCACATTTCTGTTTAGTTTTTCAGAAAAAAATAAATATTCTTAAGGTAAATATTTAAAACTGAAAGTTACAAGATAATGTCCATATTGCGGATATTTCACAGGTAACTTAGACTCCAGTACATCGTAAATTGTTAAACTATCACAAAAACTATCAGAGTTAGGGGGTTGGTAACCCTAATACCGATTGAAAGGTAACTAGTTCCTGATTCTAACAGAACTGTAGGGTGTTCTATTTAAGTTAAGTAAGTTATTTAAGTTTTAAGTCGTTAGTGTTATGCGGTAGTATTAAAAACACCCTGTACTCATAACATAATAGTAAATATTGCAAAAGAGATGTTAAAGGCTCTTAGTAAGGTGGTGTAAACCAAAGTTGCTTGTTCTTATTTATCTTGATGTTATTGCAATTTTTGAAGGGTGTGCAAATCAGGTAAAATCAATTTATCTCAGAAACGGAAGTAAGTAGGTATAGGGGACATGTAAAAGAACATACATTAATTTTTATGGTACAATTCAAAAATAAAAAGAAATTCGGGGTGATTCATTTAAAATAACCCAACTTTGATACGGTACGTGTTTCTAGAGCACCCTGTACAATCCAAAATATTTTTAAAATGTGGTTTGAAATAATCTTGAAAATTTCTAACATTATTTGTCGTTTTAATGCTATAGAATAATTCGTTGATAGTGCCCCACCCTGTATACACTGTGTCTACTTAGATGGAAACATATGGAAAACTATTTTATTATTAATTTTACGAAAAAAATTATTCGTTATAAAAAGATCTAAAATCTAAAATACAATCATCAGATATTAAATTTTTACAGTCGTATACGGGTTTGTCAAAAAATATAAATTTTACTTAAAAAGTAAAGTACCTTTATATTTGACAATACCAAAGTTTTGTTATTGAAAAAGTTGATCACAACTAAAAACTACGTTCAAATATATTCAATTAAACCAAAAAAAATATTTTTATTCTTTTTTTGTCTACAATAACAATGCAAATGTAATTGACACAGAAGGCGAATATTTTTAATCATTTCGCTGACGTATATTTAGTTTAATAGTGTATTCATTGGATTTTTATTAATAAATTTTTTAATGCTTTCTGAACGGATCGGAAAAGTTACCATGTTGTAATAAATAAAAAAGATAAACCCATGTGAAGGTAACCATAAATCAGCCATAAAATAATTTTTTCTGTAACGCTATGTAAATATTATCTATATTAACTTAAATGTTTATAACTAGTAAAACAACAATTAACCAACACAAATAATTCTTATTTTAACAATTGGTTATAAAAAATTGTTTAAACAAGTTTGCACTGATACTTAACGAATTTTAAGAGCTTCTTTCATAGTGTTTGCGTTGATTAATTATTATGTAAATTTAGTAAAAACAGTTTTTATAATTATAAACAACATGTCAAAGAATAAAAATGCTAATATTTTTTAAAACAAAAATATTTGATCTTAAAATTACGGCTACATGCGACATTATGTTCGAGGGTGAATTTGAACGTGTTGGCGTGGACCAATTTTTAGACAAATTCAGCAATAAATAGTTTTTATAATTATAAACAACATATCAAACCATACAAATGCTGACATTTTTTAAATCGAAAATATTTGGTCTCAAAGTTATTGCTACGCACGACTTATAGTGACATACGTGGCGTATCGAAAGGATATGTGCACGGTTTGCAAATGCTGTATTCACAAAATTTGTGGTTGAAGAAGTGATTTACATTTCAATTACATGTGTCCATACACAAAAATTTAAAAAATACTAAATGTATATAAAAAAAATACTATTAATCATGGTATTGATATACTAACCCTTAGTTACTCCTTACCATTTTGTATAATATTTTTACATTATAGGTAGTAGTAGTTCTACCAAATTAGGTTAGGTTAGGTTTCATCTTTCATAAATCAGCTTTAAAGAAAAACAACTAGAAAAACAAAATCTATTGTATACCAGATCATTTCTACAAACATATGGGAATGGGAAAAAATTACAATGTAGTAAATAATTAATTATGCCAGAAAACTTACGAAGTTACTAGAAATGAAAAGGTTAAAATATGGGGACGAAGACATTCTGAAGAAATCTTTCATAAAATGAGGCTTATATGCGTTTTAATCCTGAATATATTCTAAACAACATCTTGATATGAAAATTTTGTCACTTGTCAAGTAAGGTGGTGGTATAAACTTAGGCTTGAACTTTGAAAAATGCTCATAACTTGATTTAGATTAACTGATTTTAGTGAACTTATCTTCATTTTTTAACCCTACAAATCAATACTGCATACTTTTTTACATATTTGGATAGAGCGAAAAAATTCCAAAAAAACTAGCCCAAAGCACTACTTGATTCCTTTTTTTAAACGAGAAATATTTACAAAAATGTAAGTAAATTATAGCCACAGAAACCAAGCCGCGAACGTCGCGGTATCTCTGTACCCATTAGCCCATTGGATTACAAAATCAAGTAAGCTATGGAAGCAAAAAATACATTGATGTCAAAATTTAACAGTTTTCATGTCAAAATAATATTTTGCCGTTTGTATTTTTAAATGTCTTTGTTGTTTCGAGCAGCAGTTGATATTGTTGTTTTTTATTTTAAAAGTATGCAAAATTCCATTATATTTGCAAATATTGAGAGAATACAGGTAATTATATTTTTCTTTTCATACACTGTTATTCCTTGCAAAACAAAACCTCCTACTAAATTGTAAATAAACATCTTAAAGTACGGATGCAATATCAGATTGTGCTCCACCAAGCTTTGACAGGTGAAGACTACGACAGAAGATTGGACTACTGTCATTGGTTGAGAAATGTGATAACCGAAGACAGACAGACGCACGAAGCAACTCTTCATAGTAACGGAGGAATTAATCCACATAATATGCGCTACTGATCAGCCAATAACTCCCGCTGAATGCAGGAGTTGCAAATCAAGCAAGGTGGCATTATAAGTAAAAAATTATAGATCCTTTTCAATTGATGAACCTCTTAGAGACTAAACACATTTAAATTTTTGGAGAATCAATTGCCAATTGTTTTAAAAATGGGCAAATGGAAACCAGGAGAACAAAGTTTTTCCAACATGATTCCTGCAAATGTCCGTAAATTTCTTGATCGGGTAATTCCTGAGAGGTACACTCATGAAATTTAAAACTTGGACACCACAATTTCTGTAAACAAAAGTTTGCACATTGTGAAGCGGGCTTAAGGGTATCATTTACAATTCTAACAGCAGGTAGTCTCAGCAGGGGTTATCTTATAGAAGGACTGTAGAATGAATCATTACACTAAGCACGTTTTAGAAAATAGGTAATTTACGTTGCTTACTTAATTTTTTCTTTAAAGAATATATTTGAAGGTATCGCTAATTAAACACCATAGCTCGATTAATTATCGAATCAAAATTTTGTTTAGGAAATGTTTACAAAATAAAATTAGAAATAATTTTGATTTAAAAACGTCTACAAGCAATAACTTTTAAATTAAATCAAAAACTAAACATGGTTATTTGGGTTGACTGATTATTACTTATTTTTAAATAAATCTAACCTACTAATTATTGTAAGTTATTAAAAAAAATCATTAAACTCTCTATTCATAATATTTAGTCCTTACAAAATGTATATTTTATGACGTTTCATTTTTTCTGTAGTTAATATAAAAGTGAAAATAAAAACTAAGGCAATTCTTATTGTCAACGTATATATTTAGTTTTTTGACAAGAATTTATTACATAATTATAATTAAGATACCAAGTTATAGTTTAAAATTAAATGAAAACGTTTTTTTAAATAAAGGTATTACTATATAAATAAATATAAGAAATCAATAATGGGTGTGACCTCCATTATTATTGATACATTCTTGGAGGCGTCTGCTCATTGACGCTATCAAGGTATCAATATAATTAATATTAATCGTTTCCCATGCGGTATCAATGGCTGCAATTAGTGCATTACGGTTTACTGGTATAAAATTTGGCCCTTGTTGTCTTCGGATAACAGCAAGTATTCGAGCCCAAACATTTTCGATAATGTTAAAATCTGGGCTTTTGCTGGCCAGGGTAACAGCTCCAAGTTATTTGCTTGTATCCAGTTGCGCACAACCTGCGAAGTATAGGGTCATCATATCCCGATAGTTAATTATCGAATGTTCCAAGAAAATATGTGTAAATAGTAAATGGAATCTACTAACGTAACGTTAAGTCGTTAATTATAGTTACATAACTCTCCTTTCATAAGATATAGTTCATATTAATATGCTTATTGTAAAGCTTCGTACACACCTGAACAACAAACCGAGGAACAAACAGAACAACGAACCGAACGGCAATCGGAACATTAATTTGGACGGTGCTACGTACGAATTTTAGAACAGATTCGCAAGTCCTGATTGTTCCACGAACGGTTTTGCGGCGTTCCCGCAACTTGTCGGTTTTTCTCCGACATCAAAGAAAATGCGCGCGAATGCGTTTGCAGGTTTGGACGAATCTAAACAAAACGGCGAACAAACTTATGCGGAAGAATTAAATTATTTATTTTTGTCCTCCCTTTTGTGGGTTTGTTGTGTTTTAGGTAATATTATGGAGTTGACAGAAGAAAAATGTTTTAAATTAATCAGTGTTTAAGAATGCAAGAAAAAATGATGTCCCTATTAGCATCATTTGGGCGGGAAATTTCAAAATAAAAAAAAGCGAAGTAAATTATAATTTTTACTCTTCTTTGTGCGTAAAAATTTGGTTGGCACTATCTTCTTGTTTTCCGCAATTTTCTCTTCTCAATAATAAATATATATGAACTGAAAACTACTGAAAATAATTATGGGAACAGCACAAACGTTCCGTTTGTTGTTCGGATTGTGGAAATCATAAAAGATCGTTTGTCGTTCTGTTTGACTTTCGGTTCGTTGTTATGTTTGTTGCTCGGTTTGTTGTTCAGGTGTGTACGAAGCTTTACAACTTAAGCAACAATTTTTTGGCGAATAAAGATTAGTTTGTGATGTAATATTAGAAACACAAATTTATATCATATCAAATTTATGACAACTTAAAACCAAGAACGTGTATGTTATTGCTAAGAAATTATTAAGGAAAAAGCGCAATTGCAGTGTAAATATTTATAATTAGATATTTTCGAAAGTTTATAAGTCCTCTATTGTAATCTTAATACTTAAAAGAAAATCCTGTCCATTAGCATTATAAGAAAATGGCTTTTACTTTATGAATAAGTTTCAATAACAATAGAATATCCTTGCTTGTTTAATTTACTTCCTTTGAGTCATATTGCTCTAAAGGTTGTTACATTGGTCATTAGAAGTATGTAATAAATAAAAAATTACCTACTGTTTGAGAAGGGTAGTGTGATTCCATTTACTATTTTCTTGAAACATTCGATAATTAACTATCGGGATATGATGACCCTATACTTCGCAGGTTGTGCGCAACTGGATACGAGAAAATAACTTGGAACTGTTACCCTGGCCAGCAAAAAGCCCAGATTTTAACATTATCGAAAATGTTTGAGCTCGAATACTTGCTGTTATCCGAAGACAACAAGGGCCAAATTTTATACCAGTAACACATGGGAAACGATTAATATTAATTATATTGATACCTTGATAGCGTCAATGAGCAGACTCCTCCAAGAATGTATCAATAATAATGGAGGTCACACCCATTATTGATTTCTTATATTTATTTATATAGTAATACCTTTATTTAAAAAAAAAGTTTTCATTTAATTTTAAACTATAACTTGGTATCTTAATTATAATTATGTAATAAATTCTTGTCAAAAACTAAATATATACGTTGACAATAAGAATTGCCTTAGTTTTTATTTTCACTTTTTATATTAACTACAGAAAAAAAGAAACGTCATAAAATATACATTTTGTAAGGACTAAATATTATGAATAGAGAGTTTAATGATTTTTTTTAATAACTTACAATAATTAGTAGGTTAGATTTATTTAAAAATAAGTAATAATCAGTCAACCCAAATAACCATGTTTAGTTTTTGATTTAATTTAAAAGTTATTGCTTGTAGACGTTTTTAAATCAAAATTATTTCTAATTTTATTTTGTAAACATTTCCTAAACAAAATTTTGATTCGATAATTAATCGAGCTATGGTGTTTAATTAGCGATACCTTCAAATATATTCTTTAAAGAAAAAATTAAGTAAGCAACGTAAATTACCTATTTTCTAAAACGTGCTTAGTGTAATGATTCATTCTACAGTCCTTCTATAAGATAACCCCTCCTGAGACTACCTGCTGTTAGAATTGTAAATGATACCCTTAAGCCCGCTTCACAATGTGCAAACTTTTGTTTACAGAAATTGTGGTGTCCAAGTTTTAAATTTCATGAGTGTACAATTGGGATAGGTAGTCTAATTCTATGGCCTTTTTAACATTACTTAAATGAAGGTTCCCTCCCCACTTTTATTGAAGGTCATTTGATTTAACCTGTTTTGATTTTTACTTATGTATGCGGCACAGTGATATGATTCAGAGTGTAAGGGACGCTATTAGCAGTATTTCTAGAGGTGAAGTGGAAGCAGCTGTCTTGTCGTCTACGGAAAGGTTGGAAGTGTGCGTTTAAAGTAATGGTCGTCAGTTGGAACATTTTATATTTTGTTTATTATAATAATAATAATAATAATAATGTGTTTATTTCCAACAGGTGACGCACACCTAATTACAGGAAATATAAAATAACAGAAAAATTAAATAAACAATAACAAAAGTCTAATCCAACTTCATAAAATGAAACAATAATAAATAACTTAACTTACATAATAGTATAACATATTCTTACTGATTAAAAACTAAATACAACCTTTTTCTAAAATCATTAAATGTATCAAATTAGACGTCAGATACATTGGAACATTTATTGGCGTAAAAGCACATTAGACCGATAGGAGATCTAGCTGACACATTAGTGCGACTCATTGGAGTGTACAAATCAATTGTTTTTCTGCTGGATGCTCTCGGTATATAAAGTGGTATTCTTTCTACCAAATACTGTGAATCTATGTTAAAGTTTAACAAATTATAACAAAACTGGACAATCAAATGAATGCGTCTTTGGTTAAGGGACACTGTATCAAATCTTGAGAGAAGGCACTTGTAACTGCAATTTCTGAATGGATAAACATTATCACATCGGTACACTAACAGTTTTAAAAATCTTTTTTGAATTTTTTCTAAATTGACTATATAGATGTTATATATAGGAAACCATACTAACGCCGCATATTCTAGCTTAAATCGTACCAAAGTATTAAACAACTTGATTAGTGTTTTAACAGAAATATCTTTTGAGTTTCTAAACACAACTCCATACATTTTATATGCTGCAGAGATAACGTGATCAACGTGATAAGCAAAAGAAAATTTTTCATCAAATATAACTCCTAAATCTTTAATGATTATTATGTTTATATGTTTACGGGTCGCTTCTGTAACGGTAATTTACTTACATATTTGTAAATATTTCTGGTTTAAAAAAAGATATCAAGTAGCGGTTTGCGACAGTTTTTTGGACTTTAAACCGTTGTATTTAAATTTTTGCAAACATTTGATGATACATGTCAGTGATTAACATACATCCTCTATAGCTGTTCGAAAAAATATCCAGTATTGATTTGTAGGGCTAAAAATTAAGCTTAATAGCTCAATCAAATGAAGCCAAGTTTACTAAAATAGGTTAATTCAAACCAGAGTTATGAGCATTTTTCAAAATTGAAGTTTAAGCTTCCCCCACCACTTTATTTGACAAGTGACACAATTTTCATACAAGTTTTTTTTGTTCAGAAAACATTAAGAGAGGGTTCAAATAATGTCATGTATAGATGGCGTTGCTATCGATATTTATCAAATTATTTCCCGATGATTTTCAGACAAAAATACCTGCTTCAAAAAAATTTCACGTCACAACGTAGACGTTAATAAAATTTGAAGACCAAATATGCCCAAATTTTAAAATTTGCCAAAACACAATTTTTGAAAAATAGGAAATGAAGTAAAGAATTTTATAGTATTCACCTCCTAAAGCTATCAATTTTAAATGCATTTTATAATACAAAACAAACACAGATCGTGATATACGAGGATGTATTGATATCTAGTTAGCCTAGACCAGTTCCTTGCATAAACAAAATATTGCGTTACTATAGCAACGAACAATAACTTATTAGAAGTGTCAGTGTAAAGTTTGACGTCAAAAAAGTAAACCAGAGTCACGCAATAAATTAAATGAAAAAGATGTCCACCGAAATTGTGAAAATCGTAAAATTGGAGTATCGAGGCATCATCAAGTATCTGTATTTAAAAGGGTTAAGAGGTAAGCAGATTTACGAAAATATGCTTAATACCCTTGGTGATCAATGTCCTTCGTATGCGACCGTCAAAAATTGGAATGCAAGCTTCAAAAGAGGTAAATTTTCCATTGAAGATGATGACCGATCGGGAAGGCCAGTTTCTGTGTCAGTCCCCGAAAATATCGATGCAGTTCATGACATGATTTTATCAGACCGTCGAATTGGGCTAAAACGGATATCTGAAGCACTGAATATTTCATACGAACGCGTTCATCATATGGTTCACGTCAATTTGGACATGAGAAAATTGCTGCAAAATGGATCCCCAAATGTTTGAATGTTGACCAAAAGCGTGCAAGGGTAGAAGCATCGCGTTCGATCTGTGCTCGATTTGAAAACGATGTAGACTTCTTAAACCGAATTGTTACTATGGATGAGACTTGGGTACATTTCTACGATCCAGAAACAAAGCAACAATCGATGGAATGGCGACACTCTGGTTCTCCAAGACCTAAGAAGTTTCGTGTCCAAAATCTGCTGGAAAAGTTCTTGCTTCAGTTTTTGGGATTGCCATGGAGTAATCATGATTGATTTTTGGATAAGGGTAGAACAATAACTAGAGATTACTATTCGACATTACTGACCACTCTACGGGAAAATATTAAAGAGAAAAGACGCGGAAAGCTATCCAAAGGTGTTTTGTTTTTGCAGGACAACACCCCTGCACACAAATCTCATGTTGCCATGCAAAAATTCGTGATTTAGGGTTTGAATTACTAGAACACCCTCCTTATTCACCCGATTTGGCTCCGTCCGACTATTACCTCTTTTCGGAACTGAAAAAATTTTTAAAAGGTCGTACATTTTCTTCCAACAAGGAGGTAATAGAAGCTGTGGAGGCCTGGTTTGCAGAGCAAGAAGAAACATTTTTTTTTTAAGATCTAGAGACGTTGCAGGTTCGTTGTAATAAATGTATCTAATTAAGAGGAGAATATGTTGAGTAATAAAATATTTTGACATTGAAATTTTGTTTGGTTCTATAGTAGGCTAAGAATTTTTCAATATATCCTCGTAAGTGCACTAATCATTAAATAAATATTACTCTTTCTGAGTGGCCCTCAAGTGGAAGTTATTAGAACCAATTTTAGTTCGTAGTTTTTTTAATAGATAGCACCACAAGAACACAAAATTAGCCGCATTTTTAAATTTTGTCATATTGTTTGTATGCGATTGTTTTTCATATAATAGATTAGTGGCGTTTTACATAAATCACAATTTATACGAGTATTGATGTAACGACCAATGTCAATGCGTTTAAAAAATTATTTTAAAAGATTGTGTTTTGGATATTTTAAAAATGAAAATTCCACATCTATAATTTTGAACCAATCAAATAAGTTATTTTGACAGATCACCATGGCAACGGAGATATTTTAGTGACATTTTTTTTCTCGTGGGGTACCCAACAGCGAATTATACTGGAAATTTTTTGACCATTTTTGAAAGACTGGTTTTTATTTGTTCACATAATATTTAGTTCTTATACATTTTAATTATAAAGCTAAGATGTTTTCTATATTCTTCGGACACCTCCTCTCTTCTTAATGACGAAAATGCAGGACTTTGAATCTTTTCAATTAAGTGTCTATGTGTAATAAAATATATATAATATTTAGACACTAATGTATTCACCTTTTTCAACCACAATTCGGTGTGGAATTTTCTTACCGAATACCCCGAGTCGGCAAATTTTCATGAGATCGAAAAAATTTCCGGAAATAATTTGACCTCTAGTGGTATTACTAGTAAAAATATTTAATATGGCAATAGCTGCAAAAGCTCAATAAGTCCGACTAGTTGTTCGTGTGTATTATCATTTATCAAATTCAGATTTACTAATATTCACAAGACATAAAAACCTCACGAAGCAAGGGACACCTGGATTAACGTAATAATTTTTTAAAATATATTTACCGAATTTACCTATAAATTAATTACAATTATTATTAAAAGTAACAGAAAAAATTGGATAAAATAGTTTTTCTAAACTTAGAAAAGATGTATCGATTTGTAAAAAAAATTCTAAAATCATACTGATTTTGCAAAGAACAATGGTGCAATTCATAAAACCAGAGAGTTTTAGATGTTTTATTTGATTAAGGTATTCTCCGTAAATTTTATATGTGGTGGTTTCTCCTAGTGGATAGGAGCCTTCATGTGGAGATTCGTGTGAGGATGACTTAATGAAAACCCAAGTAATTCATTAAGTAGCCTACGTTTCGACGAGAAGGGTCCCGTCTTTATCAAGGCATCTAAAGAATTTGTTTTCAAAAATGATAAAGACAGGACCCTTCTTGTCGAAACGTAGGCCTTAATAGATTACTTGGGTTTTCATTAAGTCATCCTCACACGAAGGCTCCTATCCACTAGGAGAAACCACCACATATAATGTTTTATGTATTGTTGTATCTGCCAAACATAAATTACCATTACTAATGTCAAATATTTGGTTGTACGACTTAGTTTAATTCTTTGCGAAGACAACTGAGAGAGAAGATAGCAATAATGTCAAACAGAGACGTTAATTATTCACTCTAGATAAAAACCTCACAAAGTAAGAGACATCCGTGTTTAGTTAAAGTAATCATTTTAAAATATTTTTTAATATATATATATATATATTTAATATTTATTTCATTTGTACATGAAACCTTAGAACTCTATGATGTTGCCTTAGTACTTACTTCTAATAAATAATGAAATTAATTAGTTCTAATAGAGATTGGCTGTAACAACATAAATATACGAGGGTGGTCTGAAAAGTTTCCGACCTAACATAGCTACAAGAATTTTTATCTAAAAATTTATTTTTATTTTTCTACATAGTCTCCTTGTGACTCTATACACTTCTCCCAGCGATGCTCAAATCTCTTTAATCCGTCCAAATAGTACTCGGCGTTCTTCTCTGCAAAATAATTGTGCAGGAAGGTGATTGCCTCCTCATTTGACAAAAATCTTTGTCCTCCGAGCGCAGTATTTAGTTGAGGGAACAGAAAGAAGCCGCTTGGGGCTAAATCTGGTAAATAAGGTAGATGGTCAAACACTTCAAACCGTGATTCATGGATTTTCGCTATGGCAACTGTTGAGGTGTGAGACGGGGCGTTGTCTTGGTGAAACAGGATTTTCTTTTTCTGCAAATGTGGCCGTTTATCCACAATTTCTGCTTTCAGCTTGTCACGTAATGATGCGTAGTATGCTCCTGTAATGGTTTTCCCTTTTTGAAGATAATCGATTAGGATAACTCCATGGCTATCCCAAAAAAGAGTCGCCATCACTTTCCCAGCCGAAAAAAAACATTTTGCTTTTTTTGGAGCCGGTTCCCCCTTTGCAGTCCACCGTTTTGACTGTATTTTTATTTCAGGCGTATAGTGGTGTATCCAAGTTTCATCTACAGTAATTAATCGGCGCCAAAACTCTGATTTATTGCGTCTAAACTGCACCAACAGAGCATTGGAAATGTTCATTTGAATACGTTTTTGGTGTAACGTTAGCAAACGCAGCACCCAACGCGCAGACAGCTTTCTCATGCCTAGATCTTGATTTAATATGCGACATACACGTTCTTTGGACATTTTCATTGCCTCTGCTATCTCTCTCATTTTAATTCGGCGGTCGTCTAACACCATTCGGTAAACTTTAGCAATGTAATCGTCAGTAGTTACAGTTTTTGGACGTCCCAAACGTTCATCATCCCCAAGCTCTTACGGCCACGTTTAAATTCAGCTGCCCAAAATTTCACAGTGGTAAATGAGGGTGAAGAGTCTCCGTACACAGAATCTAACTCATCTTTAGTTTGCGCAGACAAATATTTTATGACAGCTCGATACTCGATTTTCTCCATTTTTACAAAAATACTCACATCGACTCACTGAAACGACTGTCAAATAAAAACTGCGCATCCAAAATGCCTGAAACTTTGATGTGTTGCTGTCAAAAGATGCACAACTACATTCCCTGAATTTTATTGACGAGTGCTGCCATCTTCACGTTGAGGTCGGAAACTTTTCAGACCGCCCTCGTAAATAAAATTTTTATTGGGGTTTTATCACTTGTAGTTGCACAAGAGGTTGTTAATAAAACATTACCTACAAAATTGGTTTAAAATACTTATCAAATTTGGAAAACTCCTTTTAAGCGGACACTTACTTCAGCGGACAAAATATTCGGGACCGAGGCCGTCCGCCTAAGACAGATTTTACTGTATACCGAGCGATTCGGAAAAGTATACATTATAATAATGTTATGGAACCGGAAGTAGCATCCCGCAAGGTCGTAAGATCTTTAAGTGACCAATTACAGAATCTAGAAGCATTTTTCATCCTTTAATAGGTTAACAAAGACATGTACTGCTTTTTTCTAGATCTCCCGGTACATTCAATCAAATTAAAGTGTGTTTGTGAAGAAACAGTAGAATTATCGTAGCCACATTTGTAGATTTCACGAACCATTAATTACATAACGATAATATTACTGCAAAATGAGAAAATTTCCAGTTTAATTCATATCTCAAGATTAAATATGCTTTTTCTATTAAAAGCAAAGAAAAGTAATTAATTCTATAAATTTAAATTCATTTAAACATAGCCCGAGTTTTCATCGAACGTTTTCATAATTAGGTTAATCTTTAATTTTAATTATGAGCCGCACTTAAACATTTACTTAAACGATTTGAAGAAGTATGATTGCCTTCTATAAAATAAATCTCCGAAAGGTCACGGAATGTATATTTTACTTCTGTTTTATGTCAATCAACGAAAATCCTGCAACTTTTTTGAAAGGTTATCGACCTTTGTTGAAGAGTTCGAGTAAACCAATATTGTTTATTAAATAAATGCTTAAATTATCTTAAGTTTACAGATTCTTGTAGTGTTGACATACACGATACAGAATACGTTTTCTTTTACACACGCACACATACAGACACACGATGCACCTTTAATAGAGACAATTTCAATATTTACTTACTTTCATCGATATACGATTGTAGGATATTAACCTTTATCAAATATTTTATCAAAAATTGTTTACACATAATTTACATAAATATTTACAAACTCGGCAGTTCACTCATAGTTTCATTAAAATAATTTCATTCTACTTTTAAAATGGACTTCTAAGTTGAAATCGGAAATCGAAACATTAAAAAAATTACTGGAAGTGTATTCCGGTCGTCATTAAAAACATTCTTTAAAAAATAAATGAATAGTGTGTCTTCGCATACAAACGATATTTAATGTGTTCAAACATAAATATTTCAATCTCATTCAGAATTGATTAAAATTGTATTTTAAATCGAAAGAACATGCATCAAATATTGTGTTTAACAGTTTCGCAAAGCTTTGGATACAATTTGAATTCCAAACATTTTAGGTGCTTTGAAATAGTTTTGTTTTAGTGACAAAAGTATGCCAACGTTTCGCCACCTGCCGTAAGGGGCTTCATCCGGGCGAGAAACTTGAAACAAACAAAAGAAAGTTCAAGGTAGACAATTAAAAGTCAGGTAATCAACTTGTTGACCAAACCAGATTCTAGACTAAAAGAAGTCTGAAAAATTAAGGAAATACCTCCGTAATATAGAAGAGAAAGCGTCACGCTTGATTGGTTCGATATAGGAGAGATAGTAAGATTAACGATGGGAATCCATAAAGATGAATGTTCGAAACCATGGTCGCAATTGAAATTGTGTGGATGCTTAATGATTTCTGTACTCTCCCTGATTTCCCTATTGAAAAAAAAAGAAGATTTGGCAATCAAAGCAAAATGATCAAAATCTATTTTGAGACCAATATCGAAATAATGCTTAGACACGTGTTTTAACCTAACATAACGGTCATGTTCCGAAATACGTGTACTAACAGAGCCACCAGTTTCACCTATGTACCACATGAACAAGAAATACGATATATCCAGACTGCAATCTTCTAAATTTCCCAAAGTGAAAATTTCCAAATCTTAGAAAGAACCCCGACATCACTATTCTTTTTCCAGCGGATACAGGTAACGCTACCGTCATCTTGGATACGAATAAGTTTAATTCCATGTTATCCTAAGATACTTATAGATGTTTACTACGTGACCCTACTCCTAGTATCGAACGCGAAGTTATTCAAATAATCAAATCTTCTAATCTACCTCACGAGACCCAGCGACGACATTAATATGAAACCATTGCCTTGAAAACTTCGACGTTGAAACCGAAAATATTGTTTAGGTATGTTGATGATACTTTCATCATTTGGCCCCATGGCCATCTTTAGAAACGTTTCTTGATCATCTCAATAATTAACATACTGACATTAAGTTTACTATGGAAATTGAAGAAAATCATCGTTTTCCTTTCCTTGACGTACTCGTCACCTGGAAACTCAACGGTAAATTAGGTCATTCGGTGTATCACAAACCTACTCATACGGACAGATACTTACATGACTTTTCACACCGTCATCCTGCCAACCAACCCGACAATCTCAATTTGGATCTGCGTCATCTAACTAATACTCTCATTGCAAACGTTTATAGCAAACAAGTTATCCAAAAAGGCATTAAACATAACTCCCATGCTCGCCCTCAAAGTTTAAAAGAGATTTCTTCTACCACTTCATTAACAATTCCAGACTTTTCCCTTACATTCACAAGGTTACTTATCAAATAAGGAAACTTCTTCAAAAAACGGCATTGAACTTATTTTTACATCTTAAGTTTTACCTTCCCATAAGGATAAGTTTCCGACGCTTTCTTCTTAAGGTGTATATCGTATTCCTTGTTCATGCGGTTTAGTGTACATAGGTGAAACTGGTCGCTCTATTAGTACACGTATTTCGGAACATGACCGTTACGTTAGGTTAAAACACGGGTCCAAGTCTGTCGTGGCTGAGCACCATTTCGATACTGGTCACAAACTAGATTTTGATAATTCTGCTTTGATTGACAAATCTTTTTTCTTTTTTATAAGAACAGACCATTCAAAATGCAACTCCATGTTCTTTAAATGGGGTGCGATTTCTAATTCAAATTGGGACTGTGGAAACGAAGCAGAGACCGTTGCACATATTGTGAAGGATTGTCAAGGGTTTGGACATAATTTAAAGGACTGAGCTGTATTATGGCTTACTAATCTGAAGGAAATCTGAAGTTAAGCAATATTTTGTATTCTCTATTCTGATTATCTGTTTTTCCATTATTTTGTTTGCTATTTCTTTAATCTACTATTTTTTTTCGTCGTTGTCGTGACTGGTGCTTGGACCGGTCCATTATATGTCGTCATGCAATGGCTGTGCTGTTATACTTTATGTTCTTATTTACCTTTTATAATGTTTACACACTTAATTAATATTATTACATATGAATACTAAGGTGAGTAAGGGTTGGCATGTTCAGGTTTTAGTAGTTTTCCTAAACCTTGAAGCAAATGCTTTGCCAAGACGAACCAATCCACAATTGCAGACGGTTCTGTCACCACACTATGCAGATTTATACTGATCTTTTGGGGCACCATATCATAACACTTACATCGCAATACAATATTAAAAATGTACCATACAAATAAATAAATAAATAGGAACAATAGGTAGAGTAAATCATTACAATTTCAATCGCGACCGTGGTTTCGAACTTTCACCATTGTGGATTCTAATCATTAACCCCACTCCCTCTCCTATTTCGATCCAATTAAGCGTCGACATTAACGACCCGTGACGCTTCCCCTTCTACATTTCCCTAATTTTTCAGACTTCTGTTAGTCTAGGATCTGGCTTGGTCGACAAATTCATTACCTGACTTTTATTGTCTACCTTAAATTTTCTTTTGTTTGTTTCAAGTTTCTCGCCCTGATGAAGCTTCTTACGATAGGTAGCTAAACGTTAGGAACTACAGTTACCTTTTCATTTAATTTATTTAATTCTATTAATTTATGGTTACTTCAGTAAAAATACTGAAATGTTGACCAGTTAATTGTTAATTTATGATAAAACAGAATGCAAAGTTTTTCTGATTTAATTCATTATTAATATTCGTTTACTATTACAGAGCAACCTCTGTAATCCGAACACATGTTAATTCTTACACACGCTAGTCCGAACAGTCAAATTGCTACTATAAGCTCAGGATGCCGCAATTAAAAATAAAAAACAGATAAAAATAACAATTAATATACAAATAGATACATTATTATTTATTTATTATTTGTTATTTCAAAGTTCAGGCAATTAACTATTGTCAGTTATAGTGTAGAATATAAAATAATATAGGTACATATGGTACTAGTTCCTGTTTTTATATACATTTTGTATCTTATTTGACTTATGTTTGGCATAACAGTATAATAACCAATCTAATAACCAAGAGATAGTCGGTGTCACCACCTCATGGACAGTTCCCATGTACTCAGACTCATCAAAAACCGGCATCTTATATACTAGTGATTTCTACAAATATTATATCTTGATGAATTCTTTAGGTTTTTTTTGCAAAAATATTAAAATTTGACAGGTAATGCGTATCACGCGACCACAATTTTTTGGTCAATTTGGATCTTGATAGAAGTTTATATTGATGTCAAACTCAAATAACTTTTTTCTATATTTTGAAATATAACCTATCTTTTCGATTAAATTAATCATTAAAACGACAATCCTGCTTTGTATCGGAATTTCTTTTAAATATGCAAAGTGGAAGAAAAAGAATCCTCCCAATATACTCTATACAGTTATGCCAATTATGTTGCAATAATTATAATAGTTTATGAATCTATAATATTTTTATGGATGAATGTGGTGACACGGCATATCGTAACGTACAGTACTAACCACTCAAATGGTAACGTAGTATACAACCTCCTCATCGAAAGTTCGTAACGGCTAAAGTTGGTGACACCGAGAGTTCGTCGCTCTCACTATTCGTAACGGCATAATTCGTAACGAATATTAAAGTAAAACACTCAAACATAACAAAGTCATCAAAATGGTTAATTGCATTATTGTTTAAAGAACTTAGGACCATATAAATTATTTTTGGCTTTCTATAAAAAAATTTTAATTTTCTATATGTTTTAGAACGTTATAAGAGTAGAAAAAGTTCTGTTGACGCGGCTCCCTATGAGCAGTAGTTTAGGAAATATTTAGAGTCAATGGTCAAACACGGTTGCATTATTATTTTAAAAAGTAATTAGCTATCACGTCGAGTGGCATATCACTCAAAAGCGCTTTAAAAGCTTATTCAAACAGATTTTAAAAACTTTTTTCCATGCAGTATTTCAAAAGTTATAGCACTTTAAAATATTTTTGAACACTTTAACTGTTTATTATTTTAAAATTCCTGAAATACAGCATTCAAAAGCTTGACGAAAACTAATTCAGAAAATTCTTTCAGAAATGTTGTACTACATTGGGTTCAAAAGTTACAGCACCTTAAAATATTTTTGAAGATTTTGACTTTTTTGTTTGATTTTAAAAATGCTGAAATACAGCATTCAATAACTTGTGGAAAACTAGATCAAAAACTGCTTTTAAAAATGATTGGGTTCAAAAGTGTTGTGCAAGACTGGGTTCGAAAGTTATTGCACTTGTATGGATATCCAGCAAATGTTGTAATACATCATTCAAAAGTCTTTTCTTTTTCTATTCAACTCTAGTCGTTTCTCTTTCTATTTTACTCTAGTCATTTCTTTTTCTATTCAAGTCTAGTCTTTTCCTATGCTGGTCTTTCTTAGAAGTCCTATTTCTTAAATAATTGTATTAGAATAACTGCCGCGCAAAATTTTTTTTTCTGTTATATAATCTACATATTTGTTTCCCAACATTTATTTTGATAGACAAAGCCTCTTTGCTAGTGATAACCCCACCCCATCTTTACACCCCTAAAATAAAATTACTCCCCCCCCTTCACACCCACAAATTTCACCTCCCCCCCCCTTCACCCCCCCCCCAACAAAACACCTCATTTTTTTTTTTCCAATTTTTAAATTTTTTAAAACTCCTTTTTTTAATTTACCCTTTTTCAATTTTTTTTTTCCTTTTTCTATTTTTTTTTTTTATTTTTTTTTTTTTTTTTTAAATTAATTTTCAACAAAAAAAAATAAAAATATAATACTTTTTTTTTTTTTTTTTTATAAAAAAAAAAAAAAAAAATATAACACTCTTTTCAAAAAAAATTTTTCCCAAATTTTTTTCTTTTAAAAAAAATAAATTAAAAAAAACATTTTTCTAAAAAATTTTTTAACTTTTTTTTTTAATTTTTAACTTTTAAAAAAAAAAAAAACACTCACAATAAAATTTTTTTTTTTTCTTTTATTTCAAACAAACCAAAAAATTATTTTCAATATTTTTTATTTTCAAATAAAAACAAAAAATCAAACAAAACTAAAATAATAATAAAAAAATTTTACAAAAAACTTGGCCTATATATTTAAAAGTATTGGATATAAAAAATGATTAAATTAATTAATAAGTGGAAGAATGGAGTGAAAATTAAAATTATTTTTAAATAATATATTTAATATATAATTTAAAAAAAGGAATTTATTAAATTAAAAAAAAATTTATTAAATAATTAAATATAAAAAAATATTATAAAATTTATAAAAAAATATTATTAAATAATTATATGGGCTCAAAGGAATACAAACCTACTGAGTGGCGCCTATTTATTGACAGTTAAAAGAAGTTTAAAATGCGTCTTACTGCACAATGGAAATAAATATGCATCAATTCCGATTACCCATTCTACAAAACTCAAAGAAGAATACGAAAATATAAAATTAGTTTTAAAAATTAATTACTGGAGCATCAATGGTCGATCTGCGTGGATTTCAAATGGTTAATTTTACTCGGTCAACAAAGTGGATACACGAAATACCCTTCTTCATTTGCATGTGGGACAGTAAGCAACAACTTCATTGAAACAAGATGTTTGGCCTGTAAATTCTTTAACGGTCGGTAAAGCCATTAATCACGGAGCCGTTGGTAAGCAGACAAATCATACTTCCACCATTACATATCAAGTTAGGAATGATGAAGCAATTGTGAAACGTTGGACAAGGAAGGAGATTGTTTCAATTACATTTTAGAAAATTTCGAAGCTTAGTATGGAAAAGTTGAAAGGTGGAATATTTGATGGTCCTCAAATACGGCAATGATGAAAGATACAGATTTTATCAAAGCTATGACTATTCCGGAAAGTGAAGCTTGAAAAGTTTCGTGTTGGTAGTTGAAAATTTCCTAGGTAACCATAAAGCACCAAATTATGAAGAAATTGTGCGAAGTATGCTGACAAACTTTCAGACTCTGAGCAAATATGAGTACAAGTTACACTATCTCCGCAATCATCTGGACAAATTTCCGAATAATCTAGGAAATTATAGTGAGAACAGAGAGGTTCCACCAGGATCTAAAAGTGATGGAAAAAGGTATCAGGGTCGATGGGATAGCCACATGATGGCAGATTACTGCTGTCCTAAAAAGAGATTTCCGCTGGAAAATTATAAAAAAAAGCTCTTAAAAGGCGTTTTATAGAAATATAACCTGTTGACATTTTTCTTTCCTTTTACTCGATGTAAAATCCCTTATTTATCAAAACATAACTGACGTTATTATATATATGTTATTTTGTTTTAAGTTTTCTGATTCTTGTAACGCAAAATAAAAATAAATTTTTAAATAAAAACAAATCTACAAAATCATCGATATTTTCAGAATCGTGAGCATAAATATATCCAAAATCGATCTTATATCCTGGGCAACAAAACCACTGTAGACCAGTAATTAGTGATTCTTATTTCTATTATTTGTATTCTTCCACTTTTACATTTTGTTATTTGGTATACGTATTAGTAGACCTAATTCAAATATTTGAGGTAACAGGAATTGTTAATCAAGCTAGACAGAATCCTTAGTTCATTATCCACTAAGTGTTGTTACTCGTTGCAATACTTGAATAACAATGAACCCAATGTAGTAGATTTTAGAAAGCAGTTTTTGAATTAGTTTTCAACAAGGTTTTAAATGCTGTATTTCAGTATTTTTAAAATCATAAAACAAAAAGTCAAGATCTTCAAAAATATTTTAAGGTGTTGCTATAACTTTTGAAATATGCCCGAAAAAAGTTTATACAACATTTTTAAATAAGTTTAAGTTTCTCAATTAGTTTCTAAACAAGTGTTTGAATGTGTATTTCAGGAGGACTTGTTTAAAGCATCAAGTTCTAACACATATAAGAAATTCAAATTTTTTTTAGAAAGCCAAAAGTAATTTATATGGTCCTAAGTTCTTTATATTAGCGTACAAACCCCAGAATTTATGTGCATTAAAAATGGGGGAATTGACGTGAAACATTACATGTCGTTAGGTGATCCGACTCTCGTTTAAACTTAAAAATCAGTATTAACATTACATGTTAACAGTTTAGTATACTTATGTAATTACGCTGTTTGAATAATAATAAATTCTTAAAAATTGTAGGCGCTGTTCAATATTATAATCTTACTACACGCTGCTTTATTTGAGGCATCCTTTGCCCACTTTCATAGTTCAAATAATATGTGTGTTGCAAACTAACTTCTGCCAAAATTCCAATCAAGAAATTTCCACATTGTGGGATGGGCACATTGAAATGAAAAATGAAGGAAATAATGAAAACCTTCTATGCTATTGGTAGTCCTGCCTAATCCATTTGCTACGTTATGACGGTGAATCTATATATTTGGAGGAAATAGTGGTTGTAGTCTACGACCATTTCTCAATTCACGACCCCTAATGAATGTATTTTAGAAATATCGTCCTTAGTTTTCTCATCAAATTCAGGTAAAATTCCTGGGACTTCTGGATATGCATCAGTAGCTTCTTCAACAATACAACAATATTTGAATCAAATTCACGTTTTAAACCAATTTCCCCTAACTTTTGGATTACTGATTGAATTAAATGAAAAAAACACCCTTTTGTTTCAATTCCGGGAAACTCAATTTGAAAAGGATTGCTTGCTGCCTTTTTAAAATCAAGTAAGGAATATTTGGGATTTATTAGAGTTGGAAGTCGACCTTTTAATATACGTAGAAACCTTCGATATATATCCTCAGTCTTATTTGGCAGTAACGCAAAAACACATGCAAATGCTACTGCATCAAGTTGAACATAGATACTGTAAAGCTGGAAAAAATTTTCAGGTACAACTTTGAAAGTTCCGTTCGCTAACCAATTTTAATGTGCCATTAATAAGTTTAATAACGTTTCATGTGCAAATAGGAATATCCTATTAGGATCATCAGATTCACTGTCATGTAATAGTAAGTTGCTAATTTCTGAGGAATCATAAAATTCATGATGTTTGAAATAGCAGGCACAACAAATCTTTTTCCTTGTTTAGCAGACTGAAGAATTGTTGATATGGAGTTTTTTTTGAAGAATTAATTTGATGCTCTCATTTGATTCAAGTAGTTTTTCAGTATAGGCAAGTTTAGGTGTTGCTCCAGGAGTTTTCATATTTGCTTTCACATCATTTACCATTTTTCTTGCATCTGCTGCAAAAGGTTGCACAATATGTGGATGCTGTTCGTTGTATTTAATAATATTATAACCGTTTGTATGCACAATTGCTTTACACTTGTAATTATAACTGTTCCGACATTTCCAATGCACAATTCCAATTTTGAACACACTCGAAATTTTTCCACGCGAACTAAGACCATACGTAAGTTCATTTCCTATTTCTTAAAATACGAACACTCAAGATAATAGCAAGAAGATTACTAATGTTTCTCTTACTAAACATGAGACTTTATATGTTTGAAGACATTCCTCTTCTTAACCCATTAACGCCCCCTGTACTATATGAGCTACACCCATTATTTTACCTCTAGTGTCTTCTGTTGACAAATTTCTCTATTGATATATTGCTGCACGTGTTAAATACACTCCATTCAACAGTTTTCTTACGGTTGAAATTTACATTTTCGTGAATAAACGTGTAAATTTGTTACGTGCATTTAGATTTGGTAAGTATTTGTTTATAAAAATATTTATAAAAATAAAACCTACAACTATAATTTATTGTCATAATGATAAAGACAGTAGGTTTTGACCAAATGTTTTCAATGTGGGTCATTATTCACATAATAAACTATGGTTGGCAATGAAAACTGCAAATCAACCTTTATTGCCACATGTACAGACTTGTTGAATTTCTAATGTACCCCAAGTGGAACAATGGGCATTTAAGTGTATCTTATTATATTGCAGATAATGGAATCAAATGAACCAAATATACCGGTGTCAACTTTTTATGGCCGTAAACGTTACAAATTTTTGGAGGATGCAATTGATGCTGTAGAGACATGCAACAAACGTGTAGATTCAGTTCCGCCCGATCCACATTCAGAAGATCGTATCTTATGATCTGATCGTAGCAAAATATTTTACAGATCGGTAGTGTTTGCAATTCTGTAAGGATTTACAAGAAAACGTAAATACTTTCGAGAATCTGTAGCTTACAGCAACATATAAAATTGCAAATTTGTACGCTACGATATTACGATCGCTACGATTTGTACACAGAATTGCAGGCTAAGTCACCGACGAAAAATATAATACAAATCAGTTAAATTTAGATGACTTTTCCCGTGGTATTCCTGGAACAGCAAACATTAACTTTACCAGTGCCAATAATTCAGACGGTGATTGGGATAGTAGCGATGACGAATTTTTGTCGGTTAAAAACAACGACTTGACGGAAGAATAAAGGATGTAACGTGAAAGAAAATCAAACCTAAATATAGTAACTTTGAAAATGATGTCCAAAATGGTGCTGCGATTCGAGAAAGCATTCTAAAGAAGGATCTGAAGAATTTAAACCCTCTCCAAATTTTTGAACAACTGTCACATGATGAAGTATTTCAATTTATTGCGGAACAAACTACAATATATGAATACCAGAATAATAGGCATGATTTCATTGTAACTCATTTTAACGCAATACTCTTTTTGTCCGGTTACCACAAATTATCACAGGAACTGATGTTTTTGAATTTGGATGAAGATGTTCATGTAGATAATAGTTTCAAAAAGTATGAGCAGAAACAGGTACCTCGACATAAAACCAAACCTGCATCTGGTAGATAATAGTAAACTTAATAGGGCTAACAAGATGTATAAACTCCGACCTTTGATGAGTCTTTTGAACACAATGGGGTGCTTTCCATACAAAATTGTCTATAGATGAGACGATGATCAAATATTTTGGGAAACATTCGGCAAAGCAGTTTATTCGTCGAAAA
This sequence comes from Abscondita cerata, assembly GCA_030710515.1. Taxonomy (NCBI): domain Eukaryota; kingdom Metazoa; phylum Arthropoda; class Insecta; order Coleoptera; family Lampyridae; genus Abscondita; species Abscondita cerata. The sequence continues at coordinate 70,510 of JALBCR010001106.1, read as the reverse complement.
CCTGTGAGGTTTGGTTACAAAAATTGATCCCTTTGTAGCTCTTCCGGATACTACTACGCGTTTGAGACTATTGCGGCAAGAACCACAATCTCGGAAGCGGTATTTTACCTCACACAAACTTACGTATACACTAAAACCCCAAATTCTGGGCAACAGGGACTGTGCAAAAAAATCGTCTGAAAAAATGTCTCCTTCCATGTTTTAAAACATTTGATAAAAAAGACCGTGGAGCATATGAACAGTGTTGATGATTCAAATGAGGAATTAGCAGTAAAGTGGAATGACAATAGTGTATGTACGATGACAACCAATTTGGATAACATAGAATTCGATCAAAAAGATGGTCTAGAACGAAACATGGTTATGTCGACATAAAGCAACCTCTACTTTATAAAAATTATAACTTGGGTATGGGAGGTGTAGATCTAAATGATCAAGCGGTGAATAATTATCGCATACCAATTAGGGGCAAATAATGGTTTTGTTCACCTACATGCTCAATGTTGCGATGACAAATGTCTGGAAAGTGCATCAAATTGTTACCGAAGGAAATGAAATACTTTCTCTACTGGATTTCACACGCTATGTAGTTCGGCATTATTTGTATGCATCAAGGAGCAGAAAAAGTAAGCCACATTCAGTACCAAAAGCACTGCTGCGGACAACATTTAACATTTCCCAGAAAAACTTCCAAAACATCTCCGCTGTAGAGTATACCACGCAAGAATGATATGGTCCTGTAAAAAATGTCGTCTAACCCTTTGTATTGAATGAAATTGTTTTGAAACTTTCGACGCCAATTAATTCTTTTATACCACCTGTGCCCACTGTACCTCTTAAGTTAACACACCCACAGATTTTTTTCATAAATAAAAAACATGTGGTTCTGACCTTTTCTTATTTTCATTTTGTCAAAAGAACATTATTATTTACACAAAAAACAATTTTATTGATTCACATTGCTTTGGGCGTTAATGGGTTAATTCTAACCAATCAGAAGGCTAATTTTATATTTTCGTTTTACATAAAAAACATACAATGCTGAAAACATTTTAAGATCGTTATCCGCTTAAAATTTTACGACTTACTTTATGTAAACAATTAAAAGAATGCAATTCCTGCTATACGTACATCCGTGGATTTAAATAAAGCCCACACGCTCATAAACAACCATAGCATTTGAACATTCCAATTTCATAAAGTACTTAGTGGTGCAGGTAAGTGTGTAAAATTTTGAAACGAGTACTTAATCTTCTAATGGGTTGACTTTATATTGCACGTATTCCAAAAATACAATTAACGAATATTGTTAGTTCTAATAGGTATTTCCGGGAAAGGTTAATATTGTTATTTCTATACATACTTCATTCAAAATTTTTGGTATCATTTATATTACGTTACATTAATTCAATCAACTTCTCTTATTTGAGTATGATCTTGAAATATAACAATTTTATTTTTGATTAGACATGGAGTCAATTACTTTTCCAGTATTTTTATAGTAAATATTATAAATAAAATTAAGAAGTACCTACATTATAGTTAAATAGTATACAGTTTGACATGATTGCATCATTGTAACATAATTATAGTACTTAGGTAAGTGGTATCAATGAAAAAAAAAATAAAGGAAGGATTTAAACTTTGGTGTTACGAATTATACTGTTACCAATAGTTGTAGATACAAATTGTCAATGTTACGAAGTATTGTCGTTACGAATTGTCCTAATTACGAATTGGGCTCGCGTTACGATACGTCATGAAACGTTTTTATGTGTCCCATACTTGTTCCTTTACTAAACTTTTCGCCTAAAACTAATTACTGATATGTATCGCATAAATCACGTTAGAAGACAAACTAGCCCACATGGATACAAATATTCAATCGCAGAAAGTAGGTCTTCAGTCTTACGTAACAATCCTTTAGGTATATATTTTCTTCCGCCACCTTAAAATTACTTTTAATAATATATTGTGTGTGTGTTGTGTGTATTCTTGCTTTTAATCTTCACACTTGTTGCGATGAGACCACTAGAATTAATTAAAATTTTAATGTAAACGCAAACACGCACGAATGTTAAAAATTACTTTGCAGTAGTGGCTTATCGCTCTGAATGGCATCATACTAAATATTTTTGAAAAATAATCGCTCGCACCCAAATCTAAGCGATTAATATTCCATTCGCTGGTAACAATGTATAATGTACGTGCATAAGCTGCAGTTTTGTTAGTATTGAATTTCTCAATACTAAAAACATTGTAGTGCATAATTTACACTTGTGTCTAACTACCTGCTGAATATTCATCCTCATGTTCTCCCTTTCGTTAGGTAATCCTCTTACATTTCCATAACAGCAATCGGCTTCTTTACGTCTCGCAAAGATCCGACGTAAGCACGTGACCGGATCTTTGCCAATTTCGAATGCATAATAATTCCAAATTCTGTGAAGTAATTGCGCTACATGTCGCTGTTATCAGATATTGGAAATTTTTCCGCACTGCGGCGGTATTAATTAACTTACGGACAAGGAAAAAAATATTTTCAAATTTTATTAAGTTAATTATTTTCTTCAAACTGCGTGCAGCAAAACTCATTAAAAATAAGTTAATATAAGATGTTTTCAGTTATATCATGCTAATACGACTGGTTGCATGTTAAAAGGAAGAGTTGTAAATAGTTGTTGGAAACAAAGGCACTTAGAAATAAGATAAAGACAATGGACCGCTTTAATGTGCTTAATTTTGTTAATTCTTGAAAGGTTATTTTACTTTTAATTGCCATATTTCGTGTTGCGACAGACTTCTGTTGTTTAATTAAAATTAACGCACTGGCTATCAAACAATAACATTTATTTTTCGTGTGTTAAATCGTACACATTTTTAATTACGGCTTAATAAAAATCTAAAATAATACCCTTCACCAACTGTATATTGTGTTATTATTTTTGCATTAGAGGTAAGAACATTAGTAATCTTTTAAAATTGTGCATAGGAAACGTAATTTATTGCGTTCCGTAATGCTGGGGGATGTTTTTGAACGATTGCTCACGCAAACAGTAATGAATGTATCTTGTGCACGTAAATTTGACCGTTTTCATAAATGCTACCATATTTTCTTCTGTTCGTACAGTAATAAATTTGATGAAATACATTCAAAGCGAAATTTCAGCAACAAAAAATAGTTTTTCTATCAAAAATTGTTGATTATTAGACATTCATTAGCTAATTATAACAAAAACATAATATAATATGCTAATAGCCGTATGTATCAACACAGCTTAAACTTAAGCGATGCTTAGAAACTTGTTAAAACTATAGCAATAATTGTTTTTAACTATCGCCTAAGTTTAAGTTGGGTTGATGCATACGGCAAGAAGTAAAGTTAAACAATGTAAGCTTACAACAAAAAATGTTAGTGTTTTGTTTTGGAGGATGGAGTTGGTCAAGAATTGAGTATTGGTCCTCTTTAATTTTGTTTTGGTTTCACGAAAAATTTTTTAAACTAAAAAACCTCATAATGTTTTTTGCAAAAAAAAAACTCCACAAAAAACAATACTCGAACACGTGTTTCGATAGCTAAGCTATCATCATCAGCAAACTGACACTAAAAATAAAGTAAAAGGAAGCTTATATATACTATCTACGTGTAACGCATTGTTACGTCTCAATGATGCCTATGCTGGGTGAGTCGGGAGGAGCGCACCAAACTCTAGGAGTGTATTATACAAGTGAAAATAATGTAAAAAAAAGTCATATGTTCTTATCCGATTTTCATTTGTTTTCAAGTTATAGCATATTAACAAATAAACAAATTATACACATAAACATTTTCTTAATCATAGCGTTCTTTCAATAAATGTTCAAAAATACCGCCATTGACTTCTAAACATTTTCTGCTTCGTCTACGAAGAGCGTTTGTTGCTCTCCCAATTGATTCATTTCTTTCTTCTTTAATGTGCTGCAGTATTCTCAATTCGTCTAATTAGTGCATCCCGTGTGTCCACTTTTATTTTGTAGACTTCATTTTTCATCCAGCTCCATAAACAAAAATCTAGTGGTGTGAGGTCTGGAGATCTTGCAGGCCAATTAATAGGACCTCCACGACCAATCCAACGCCCTGGAAAACTTTCGTCCAAATGTTGCTTGACCTGACGAGCGACATGTGCAGGAGCTCCATCGTGCTGATAGTATATCTGCATTCTAATATTTACAGGAACATCCTCTAGCAGGCCTTGTAATTCATTTTGTAAAAAATTGAAGTAGTTGTATCCTGTGAGACGATCCTCAAAAATAAAATGGCCAATTAAATAACTGTCAACCATACCACACCACACGTTCACAGAAAACCGATGTTGAAAATTGCTTTCGATTGTTGCGTGGGGATTTTCGTCTGACCATACATGATAGTTACGAGTATTATTAATGCCATCACGGGTAAATGTAGCGTCATCCGTAAAGAGTATAATCGATACAACACGATGATTATTATTTACCCACCGACAAAACTCCATACGGTTAGCGTAATCCTCTGGTTGTAGGTGCTGTACTCTCTGTACGTGATAAGGATATAAGCCTTGCTCGTGGAGTGTGTTTATCACTCTTATTTGTGGAATTCCCAATTGAGTGGCAATTCTCCGTGAGCTGGTAGTTGCATCTTCTTCTACTAGATGCAGAATATTTTCTACTTCTACAAAACCTTGTCGAGTAGCGCGTTCGATGTTATGTTTGCACTGAGAAGCTTACCAGTCTCGCACAATTTGTTGAAAACTCTAATGAATACGTTTTTATCAGGATGACTTTGGTGTGGAAAACGTTGACAATATTCTTCAGCAGCAGCTGGTGCATTTCCATTACAGAAACCATAAACAAACACCACATTTTCATATTTTAAATTTGAATAAGTATCTGGCATTTTGCAACACTAACAATCACATACATTCGAAATTAAACGTTCAGTTACTGTTCACTGTACACTGACAGTTCATCAAAACGTCAGAATTATCAAATGTCTTTGAGTCTCGAACATGGCATACTTTGATAATGTTAAAATTCAGATAATAAGTGGAAAGCTAGATGAACATTTTTAATTACGCCATAACTTGAAAACAAATGAGAATCGCATAAGAACATATGAGTTTTTTTACATTATTTTCACGTGTATAGTACACTCTTAGAGTTTGGTGCGCTCCTCCCGACTCACCCAGTATAAGCTTGAATAATTCCGAAAAACCTAGTGGTCCGTGATCATCATAATTCATAAGCAAACATTTGTTTTTGAAAACTTTCATAAGAATTAAGTTCGTTTTTGTTATCTACTTTCTTAAATAATTTCATGGCAACACTGGAGTTGTCTAAAGGTTGATATTTGACATGAGCTAAGTGTTCTTTAAAACGAGCTTTAATAGGTCTCTTGGTTTCCCAATATATACTTGGTTACAGTCTTCACAATTTATTTTATAGATTCCCGATTTATCACACATTTCTACTGGGTGTTTCAGATTGCCTAAAAGATTTTGCAAGTTACTACTATAAATTACTGTTTTATAATCAAATTTTGAAAATATTTTTGAAGACCTCTTGTGTATGTGGGATAATTTGGTAATTTGACATATTTCTTATCTATTTTGCTATTACTAGCTCCTAACGTTGTAATGTTCTTAATGTTTAACTTATGTTTATGTTTTCTAATTATTTTTGTGACAATTGATTCCTGAAAACCATTGTATAATCCAATCTGCTTAATAGTTCGTAGTTTTTTATCAAAATTTTGTTTTGACAATAAAAAATTTAATAATCTTTGAATCAAAAATAGAAAGATGCAAGTTTATGTTGCATACTATGGTTGGATTGTTATAAACCTGTCATAGTGTTAATGTCCTTACGATAAATACTTATATATCTAGTTTGTTCCCATTTCTGGTTACTAAAGTATCGAGGAAAGGTAACTTAACGTCTGCTTCTGTTTCATAAGTAAACTTAATCGTCTCAAATTTTGAATTTAAAATTTCTACAAATTGCAGAGGGTTGTAAACTTTAGTGTCGATGACTGCAAAAACATCATCTACATATGCTACATCAAATTATAGGAAAGTATTCTAAATTATTTTTTAAATCAGTTCCAAATTTACCCACAAACAGGTTAGCCATAAACAGAGATAATCTGTTACCCAATGTTGTACCATGACTTTGTTGATATATATTATTAATTTGGAAGTAGGTCTACTTCTGAATTGTCTAAATGATTTTGCTGTAACATATCTTTCAAATAATCTAAAGTGACGCTTGGAAACAATGAACAGACATCGAATGAAACTAAAACTCAATGTTTTCAATAAAATCATATAAATTCTGAACACTGAAATGTGATTGTTGATATTAAAAACTGTTGAATTTACTTGACAACTATTTAGATATCAGATAAGTAGGAGCCGAAACAATAGGCCGCATTTCTTTTCCGAGTTTATGTATCTTAAGTAATTCTAGGAATAACCGGGTTAGATACCGTTAGTCTAAACCTAAGTTGTTTTGAAATAATATCTTCGCATTCTAATAAGACTTTACGGGTATCAGCAATCATTTTGGAAAGAGAATTTTTAGATTACTGAATAGGAGCCTTCATTAAGCATCACCTGAACTGAATCAAAAGAAAACACTTTGTCCAAAATAACTACTTTATTGCCTTTATCTGCTTTGACATAACAACATTTTTTCTCTTTAAGATGTTTAACAATATTTATTTCTCTCGTGTTAAATTTAAATTTTGGTAACTGCTGAATATTATCTGAAATTTGAGTTTTAATTTTACAAGTATTTTAATAAATTTTTTAGAAATATCATCTAAAAGTTTGATCGAACTTTCAATTCCTTTATCTGCTATAGATAAAGGTAAATATTTCCTCCTATAAGTTTTCAGTAATTGATTTGTTCTTCGTTGAGGAAGGCACCAAAACCACTATGTCGTTTTTCAGCCAACGTTTCGTGCAGCAGAATGTGCACTTTTTTCTGTTTTAAAGGCCTGAAGAAGTACACACTCTGTTGCACGAAACGTTGCCTGAAAAAACGACATAGTGGTTTTATGGTACCCCTCCTCAACAAAGAACAAATCAATTACAGTATATATAAGGTTCCTTTTCCTTTTATTTTTAATGTCATTTTGCTGACGATGATAGCTTAGCTATCAAAACAGGTGTTCGACTATAGTTTTTTGGTGTTTTATTTTTTTGTTCATATTTTCAAAAATAATTTATACCAAAATTTAGATTGTACGCATCCATCATAAAAAATTGTAACCAAGTTAACGCTAACACGAATGGTCAGCGTTTTTAGAGGTCCTTCCATCTTTGATGTTGGATGTAAACTGTGATTTCAGCTTCGCAGATTGTATTTGTACTGTTTTAAAGGGGGGTGGGAGGCAATCGCCCCGGTCAAATGCTGATCTTCGTAAGGTGCCGTTCGGGTGTTCTGAATGATCAGATTCGAGAACTGGTTGAGGCTCAGAGTTTCTTGATTTCTGTTGAAGTCTTTTTTAATGTTTATGTATTTCGGCATTTAAACTCGAATATAGACGACACTAGTTCAAGGTTTAATTAATTAATAATTACACTTCGAATTGCTTACAAATTTCGGAAATGTTAATTTTATTAGATCCTTGATAATTTTGGATTTAGCATCGACCCACGGTACGAGTTACAAAATATCAAAGATTTCGAAAATTGAATTTAAATAAACAATGTAAATTAATCTTGAACTGTAAAGCTTTGTACTAAAATACATAAAGATATTATTTGAGTGAATTATTTGAATAATATTTCTCTAAATTTAGTAATTGCTTGAAATTTATTATCTTTTTAAGAAGTCATTCTCATTTCTATAGTAGGTATTATTATTTATTATCTGATATTACCCTCTCTGTTCCCATACATCTGCTTTATATCGTTCTTCTTCGACTATATTTCTTACTTCATCATTCTTTTTATCATTTCCAATTTATAAATTCAATTTCTCTCCAGGCTTGGTGTAATAATCACTTCTCTAATATGTAGTTTCTTTAATTGTTTCATTCTCACTACAATTTCAATTGATTCTAATTTTATTTCTATCTGCGCGAGACTTAATTTCAGTTTAAGATTTATATTTATTTCCCTTACTGGTACAACTCGTGAATTTTTTCAAAATTGTCTTCTGCTTCCATTTCATTTTTTTGGCTATACTTTCTTACCTTATGTTCGTTTTGATTCTTTACCATCATTTATTTTTATCTTCCCGTTTTATTTCTTGCCTTCTTCCCTCATCCGCATTAATTCCTGTAATATTATATTCCAACTATAATCATTTTCATTTTCTGACGTGTTTAGTTCTATTTAAAGTATTTAATTCTAGAAATTGATGCAGGTAACAATCCCGAGACATTCTGAAACGAACCAGTGAAGCCTTTCTGAGGAAATGCGTTTACGTCACACAAAGATAACTAGACTATGCATCCACCTTGATACAACGAATTCTGAATGAGTGCGGAAATAACCCATTATTTATTTATCTGTATGGTACATTTTTAATATTGTATTGTGATGTAAGTGTTATGTATGGTGCCCCAGAAGATCAGTATAAACCTGTATAGTATGGTGACAAAACAGTATGCAATTGTGAATTTGTTCGTCTTGACAAAGGATTTTCTTCAAGGTTTAGGAAAACCACTAAAACCTAAACATGCCAGCATAACTTATTATGAACTATCTAATAGGAGCGAGATTTGAGCATTCAAAAGTGCTCAGTCATATGGTCTTCCATTACTGCACCTCTAAGTGCCACAATCGCTGCCTTTATGTTACCATTTTTTCTCCACTACTGGCATCGGCTATGGATGAATTCTCTAATTGTGCTGATGAGTGGAGTTGGTGATAAGATAATTTCAGGTTCAATTTTCCGAAATGAAGAGTCAAACTCTGTTTAGCCAGTCAGTCCGCTCATTTCCATAGTGGCCAGAAGATAATTTGATATATACTAGTTCAAGTATTTTATCTATCATTAAATTCACATTGGACTAAAAAAACCTAAACTTATGAAAACCAAGTTTCTGACGAGTACAAACTGGAAGACAGATTTGGAAAACACTTGGCAGATTTACACTGTAAAAACAATCGACTCAATATAAAAGAAAAAATTGATCAAGTTAGTCTGGATTCTTTTAAGATTTATAGTACGGTTATATCCCCAATTTCTTAGTTAGATGCCTTGAAAAAAACTAGCCAACGCTAGTCGAAACGTCGAAAAGAGAAAAAAGATTAATTGAAACACAATCGCACGATTGGAGAAAGACGTATCAACACCACCCAAACTGACCCATACAAGAAAAATATCAGATGAAGCTAATAGTAAGAGAAAGAGAGAAAAGACTCTCCATTTGTTGTAATTTGTTGTTTCGACCAAGAGTTGGTATAAATGAGCAATAAAATCTCTACTATCATTGAGTTTTTAGAACCTAAATTTTCGCGATGTTCTACTGTACTAAATATTTCGCGAGTACCATTTTTTTACCTATTTTGATTATCTGGTGTTATTAGGAATGTTTTAATCTGGAAGTTATCAACTACCTTCTGCGATTTATAGGCACATTTGGCTGACTCCATTAATTAAATGAGCAGAAAAGCATTCTTTTTAAGCTTCTGGGGATGAAGAGGCTGGGGATTCGTTTTCAAAAGAATTAAATTTTATCTATAACACTGTTTACAAAATGTTTCACAACATCTCTTGAGAGCACCCCTCGATATTATCATTGGTTGTGACAAGCAACATGTTTCGACACATTTCTCAATGCAGAATCATACAGCCACTCAATGTAGAAACAAGGAATCATCAAAACACTTATCCTCAGGGAAGCTGACCCAAATTCTATTGAAGAATGGCTACCACCGGAAGGACAGGACAGGATCGAAAGGATGAGAAAAAAACAGTCGCTCCTCATCTGCAAATACGAAGATGTACCAACAATATAGGAAACCAACTCAACAGAAGATTGCAATATCATCCCAAAAAAAAAACAAAGAAACTACTAATATCAAATTAGAAGTAGAAGTAGAAGACCCATGAGTACATAGTACCTTCGGTTCTTGTAAACATAATAGGAGATATTCCGACGGAACATCGTTAAACACTTTTGGCAGGAAAAACCACAGAAGAACAAAAGGAACCCAACAAAACATTATTATCAGAATTCTGCTGATAAACGTTACCACACAATGGCTACTTTTTGCACTAATTCTATAAGTGGGTACATTAACCCGCCAAATTTTTGTTTTGGGAACAAACAAAAAAACTTGAGCAATAACGGACGCTACAACGAATTGTACAAAAACTACCTTACATGAAGATTTTGTTTATAATTTACGGAAAATATAGAAACTTAAAAACACAGCAGGGAATGAACATATACAAAGAAATCAGACACAATAAACCAATCGATTAAGGAAATCAAAAAAAAATACTGGGAGAAGAGAACTGGTAAAAGAAATGATAAATCCTGATTCATAGAAGAACTAAAAGAATTTACGAAGAAAAAAAAGGAAAACATAATAAGATATTTAAACTTAAAGACACAGTAGGAAATGAACACAAACAAAGAAACCCGAAATAAAGTCAACCAAGCGATTAAAGATCTCAAAGCAAAATACTAGGAGAACTGTTCATCAGAAATGTAGCACGACCTTTCTGGAGAACAGAAAAATATGTGAAATGTTTCGAAACAGGAAGAGACCAATAACAAACAAGGCCAGGAAGAAGAAGAAGAAGGAGGGACAACAGAAATTAATGATAAAATAGACCATTCAGAAATATCAGAAGACTAAGTATAATAAGTCTAAGATCTGATGGCGGTTGACTTTCATGATTTAAGTTTTCTGTGCATGGAGAGGCAACCGACAGAAGATCTTGAAACTAATATACAATCATTAGTAAAAAAAATAAAGAACAGAAACGCCACAGGCAAAAACAATATCACTAACAATATTATAAAATACGATGTAACAGTAATTATAGAAGAACAACGATTTCCTTTCAGAAAATCATGAAAGAAAAAAATCCGAAAGCATGGAGAAATAGCATAACTGTACCTATATTGAAGAAAGGTACAAAAAAGGAGCCAAACAACTATAGGGGAATAACATTACTGAGTGGAGTGCTAAAGATCTTTACAAAGAAACAGTTAGCAGAAACTTAGCAGAAGAAGTTGGATTAAAGCATCAAGAATATCTGATCAAAACTGAGTAAAATACGTGTGAGACATAAAAGGCTTATAAAAACTACAGAAACGTTTAGCGCAAAAACGAAGTACTAGATCACATCAGAAGCAGCAACATACAAAAATTACAAATAGAAGATGTAGTTAGATAGAACCAATTCAGAAAAACTCTCTACGTGGGTTAAAATCCACAAAGCAAAAGACCTCAAGGAAGACCCTCAAAAACTCGAAGGGAGAGCTGGGCATCCGAATCACAAGGAAAGCAAAAAACAGAACAAGTGCTAATAGAAGAAGAAGATTATAACAAGTGAAAACGGAATTGGTACGACGCTATGGATCTGTAAAGGCATGTTGGTGACAGACTAACATCATTGAGTCTAGTGACAACCGAAAGCAGTTTGTAAATGTATGTAATTATAAAAAACCTGAAATTAATGAGACATGTATCTATTAATTAATAAGTAGGAATTTTTCCTTTTAAAATGATCGTTAGTCATACTTAAATTACGTTGAATTTCGTTTACACAGAAAATTTGTTTTTCATTTGGTATTGTACGTGTTAGCTCTCCAGTTTCCTTATCTTGCTTAGTTACAAGTCGCGTTCAGGTCGTCGACTTTACCTTGAAATAAACTAATGTTTGCTGTTTCATCTTTTAGATTGTAATTTTCTAGATGTAGTTCGAAATTTCATCATCCAGTAAGTTCTACGTACGTGCTTTGGGTACAAAAATGTGAATCAATTGGCGTTTAGCAGCCGTCTATGCTCAGCTCTCGTACATTTTAGTTATGTGTGTAGCCCCGTTTCGCAAGCCTGCAGATATATTTATATTTCTTCACACGATCGAAAAATTTTAACTTTCGAAGTTTGTTGGGAACTTGAAGTCCTTACCCAGTTTTAAATTAGTAGGATTTGATAAAAAGATTTTTTTTTGTATCTACATGCCAGTTCTGGCGTTATTAAAAAGAATTATTTTGATACGACTTCACGTTTTCGTTTTCATCGTCGGCCGTCCTGCCACAACAACCTTTAGTTCATCTCACCGTCAGCCATGACCTCCAAGTATTTATGGTTTTGTTTAAGTAGCTATGTGAACAAAACCAAAATTAAAAAGGACTTTGAATCTCATGTCGTATAAACTGTAGCGAAGTGTTTTCGTAATTCACTGAATTGACATTTCGTGGATACGTAGAAAACTAAAAAATAATTAAGGTTTGCTTAGTAAAAAATTTTCGTAACGCCATCCGTATTCAAGATAAAGGGAGTTGAAGAAAAAAAATGTATACACATTTTTTACGATTTTTCCGAAACTACTGAAGCATTGTAATGAAATTTTATACGAATATGTTTTGAATTTGTATTTATATCTGACACGTAGTTACACGGTATCTACGAAGTAGTTTTAAGGTTACATTTATTAATCAAAATTTCAAATGAACTTAAACATCATTCAATTTTACACCAAAAGGTACTCTTGGTAAAACTCGATACTGTATACCGTTTTCGAAATATTTTGATTTGAAAATTATGCAGTAATAACCGATCCTGGTACAAAGTAATGATAAAGTTATCAATTAAACAAAAAAATCACAAGAAACTTAAAATAAAGACTAAGAACATAAAATAAAATTCAATTAGAGTAAGTGTTCAAAATATCCTCATATCAGTTATTACTTCATAATTTTTAAATCAAAATATTCCAAAAACAGTGCACAGCACCGAGTTTTACCAAGAGTACTTTTGGTGTAAAATTGAATGATTTTTGATTAATAAATCTAACCATAAATCTAAAGTTATGTTCAATACTATTTGGAACGAAAATTTTTACTAAGCAAACTCCAATTATTTTTCATTCTTCTACCTATCCTAAAGACGGGTCACCTTTTTTGAACACCTGTATTTAAGTTGTATCAGACAGGGTTAAGATTTTCTATTCGTCGGATTGTTTAGTTTTGATTTGTGTGAGCGTAACATTGAATTAGATAATTTATTAATGAAAATTAGCGACCACTTGATCAATTTGATTTTTTACTGTTTCGGTAATGTATAAACTTTGTTAATTTTGGTTTGATTTAAATGCAATTTATCTTGTAGCTTTCTTAAGGTAAATCAAGAGGAAAGCACTACCTCTGGACTGGCATTCAGTGAAGAAGGGCTGAAGAAGAAAGGCGCCCACCCGATTTTGACTAATTTATCGATTGTTATTGGCGATTTTGCAACAATTTAATCTACATTACCACTTCACTAAGGTAAGTCACGGGACCCACCCTGCCCACTGAGCTACAGAACAACCCTTCTTTTATTATATATCATTTTAGTCTACTTTAATATGAAATAAATTGACACTTTCTGAATTACTTATAGTTGGTGCTTTCTGAATTACAATTGACTAATATAAATTACATTTGAATTTCAATTCTCTATACAGCGGATCCTACGAAAGTCGGAAGACACATGGGTTAGCTGTTGAGCTTTTAGATTCGCCTTTCTTACTAATCTATATTGGCAAACTTGATCGAATAAAGCAATCGATTTCTATATAAAAAATGACAAAAATAGTTTAAATTTGTTGTCTCTGAACTAGTTAATTTAAATAATAGAATAAATTAGATAAAATAACGCAGCAAAGCTAGAAAAATACACGCATCTTGTTAAGAATTCAATTCGATAAGACTGTACGTGTTTTCAAAATAATGCAATTGTCAGAAACTTGCAAAAGAAATACGTTCTAAATTCTTCGCATGACTAACAACGGTAATGCATACCAATTTCTTCCATGTTTTTTTTGTGCTATATATTTATCTCTGCTATCATCAAAACGCACTTTTTTTACTTGTAATTGTTTCGATTTTAAATTATACACTTCACGCTCGCCCGAGCTTTTTCAGTAATTTCAACAACAACGTAAGATAATGCACGAACAAACACCAGGATAACTTAAACCAAAGAAAGAATTGCTTTTCATACTAAAGTGAATACTTTGATATAAGCGAGCTATATTTCATATCAGATATCGCATGCCAGAGAAGAATAACCCAATCGTTTTCCTGACATTTTCTAACGATCGCTCCAGTTCGCATCGCTTGGTACGGTAACGTTTTTTTCCTCGAAAATAAAAAATACGCTTGTTGAATACGCATTTATTTTAGCGGTTATAGAAAATGTACATTTTGATTAGTTTATCAATCACAAAACCGAAACGAATCGATTATTGTTGGTTGACAGTAAAGTTGAACTCGTTATTGACTCTTCTTACTGAAATTGCCCTTTGCAAAGGGTCTTTCTTACCAATTTATTCGTACGGGTTTAGTGGCGCCAGACACTCACACACGAAAGCACATAAAATGGACTTATGGTGAGGAACTAACATAATTTTGTACTCAGCTGTGTTAGCACAGATTATTGCTATTAACGAGCAGAAATGGTCACATAAAACGAATTTCAATATATTGTTGTTTCAAAAGCGGAAATTGAATAACTACGGTTTATGAATAGATAACTTAAAAGAAAATACGATTTTCTATATAGGATATTACTATAATCATTTACTAAACACAATTTCATAACTGAATAAACGTGTAAAATTTTTTCAAGCTTAGCAAGTAATTTTTGTGTAACGCGAACACGGTTGTAAGTTAGTAGTTGGGAAATACGGTACAAGTAAACGAAAATCGATAATGCTTGAATGAAGGTAAAAAGTAAAATGTATTAGAAATTATACGGTAGAATTTACATATAAGTTGAAGATTAGATTCGGAATAGCATGTAATTTCTGGTATCGACTAACGACAATAAACCTAGATAAATAAAAATTATAGAGTGTTATAGAGTCTGACTCAGATCAGAACCATGATGATGAATTCATTGTTATTGTAGACCCTGAAGAAACTATCACTGACGTTGTTAAAAAATATTTGAAAGGAATTATAAATAAAGGATTATTAGTAACTTAAAAGTGAACTAAAGGTTGAACAACATATTGTGCATACTGAAACTTTCAGCAATGATGGTCAGAAAATAACTTTCAATGTACATTTAGACCCTTTTACTCCGTATCTTTCAATACAATATCTCAAGCAGTAAAGGTCCTTTTTATAGAGCGAAAAATACTCTATAGTTCCGGTTTGTATTTGGTTTGTTGCTATCACATTCTAAATATTGTACCGTCTTTTACAGAAGAAGTTTCAAAAAAAAGTTCTTATTTATGCCTGTCTGTTTTTTTTTTGAAAATTGGATTGAATCATTAAATTTTTATAAACACCTTCAAATTAACCAGAAAGAAAAAATAATGTTTGTAAAACTAATTGTTACTTCCTCAAAACTTAAAGTATCAAAAAGGTTCTCCAATTAAATGAGACATTTCAATTAAAGTTCAGCGAATTTCAGTAATGAGTTGTTTTCCAAATTATTAAGTATAATGCATTTCATTTAATTTCATAACAAACTGCAGTAATTGTGTTAATCCAGCAATTTGCAATAACACACTCTTTAATTTAGATGAAGGCTTACTATATTAATTAATTTGTATCTTTGAAATAGTAACTTCACAAAATGTAATTGTTTTTTCTTGTAAATTCTATCAACAGTATGTACAATCAACAGTTTCATTTATATAATAAAGTCGTGACACCGTTTAACAATAGTTGTCTGGTCACTGCCACCTATCTTAGAATCTGGTATCTTTTAGATATTGATTACCTTGTTATGTAGCCTTTTTCTTTTACTTTAGTTGCATAATATTGTGGCACCTCCAAAAGCATTACAAATACAAAATTCGACAATTATCAGTGTTGTTAATCAACATGAAACCAGCACAGTTCCTCCTCGTCCAGCGAACAGAGTGTTTATAATTATGAAACTATACTGAGGAATCATATTTAGTTTTGAAAATATTTTTCAATGGCATTTCTATGAAACTAACAGTATCTAATAGCTACAATTTATCTTTGTATATAAAAATTATTGCAGACACATCCAATTTAATGCAATCCACTATAATAATGATATTATATCGTCGACTTAAAAATTTGGAAAGGCCGTTTTTGGAGCTATCTTACACATTCAAAAAAAAGCTCGAACACGTCAATTTTATTTGGAGGAGGACATTTTCCGAAGACAAAGTTGACCACGAAATATCAACAGGGTGACCCCGGCAACCCCCATGTCGAAAATCTTAAATGGCATGATGGGTCGACAAGTACCTCATATGAAAGCCTTTTTAATTCTCTATACAGTTATATGCATTTTATTTGGGCCTGGGAGCTTCAAGGGCCCCTTGTTGGCATGTTTAGGTTTTAGTGGTTTTCCTAAACCTTGAAGCAAATGCTTTGCCAAGACGAACCAATCCACAATTGCACACGGTTTCGTAACCACACTATACAGGTTTATACTGATCTTCTGGAGCAACATACGTAGCACTTACATCACAATACAATATTTAAAATGTACCATACGAATAAATAAATAAGGGCCCCTACAGCCCTATTTTCAAAAATTAAAAACAAATAAGAAAACACTGTAATATGGTCGAGAATGCCAATTTATGTTTACAAGTGACATTCATTAACGATAAAATTTGCCCTGGCAAATGAACAGGGTACTCCGGCACGGCAGCCTCGAAAATTTCAATTTACAGGGCGGGTCAGGTGGCACCGCATATGAAAGGTATTGTAATTCTCTATTCAACCTAATACATTATATTCAGGGAAGGGGGCCCAAACACCTCCTTTTTCTAAAAAACAAAATAAAATGCAGAAAATGCTTAACTAGTTGGTAAGATCAATTCAAGTTTAAAGTAGGCCCCTCGTATTAATGAGATTTCTCTGTAGATGCTTACAGGGTCAGCCCCCTCAAAAATGTTAATTGGGATAGAGGTGGAGTGACAACTCATACGTAATATTTTGTATGATTCTTTGCAATCACAGCCATTTTGTGGTAATCAAACTTAATGCTCGGTCTAAAGAAAGGAGGATTCGTTTCACTTTGGTAGTGTATGTAATTTGAAAAGTAATTTATTTGTTAAAAATAAAATTGATTTTTTATTTAGGGATCACGGTCAAGTAGATGAATTTTTTGCATTTTCTATTGTTTCCTAGGAAAAGGAGGTCCTTGGGTCCCGTTAGGCTCCTTTCCCGGAGCAGAATGTATTTGGTGGAGTAGAGAATTACAATACATTTCATATGAGGTGCCACTTGACTCGCCGTGTAAATTGAGATTTTTGAAATGGGGGCTACCGGGGCACCCTGTTCATTTTACCTATGCAAATTTTATCTTTAATGAATGTCTCTTGTAAACATGAATTGGCATTCCCGACCATTTTGCTGTATTTTCTGATTTTTTTATATTTTCGAAAATAAGATTATTTCAATTTTGTCTTCGGTAGATGTCCCAGTTGAAACAAAAATTGACGTGTTCAAGCGTTTTTTTTTGAAAGTGTAAGATAGCTCCAAAAAACGGGCGGGCCACACTGTATAAATAAAATATACCAATATACCGACATGTAGATGGCTCTACCGTCAATTTAACCCAAGTTGTTTAGTTTCATTTTGACTGTCGTTGATATCGGGTCGTAGTTGAATCAAAGTTTATGTTATGAGGTTACCGTGATTTCTGTGGCAATGACTAAGTGTGTATACCTTAGTTGTACAAATAATAAAAAACCAGGTTAAATCGACGGTAAAACCATTTACATGCCGGGAGTAACTTTTTGATACATTTTATTCATATGCGTTGCTTATCTTCCCAAATTTTTCAATCAAGGATATAATACAGCGTCATCCCCAAAGTCCGCACCAAATGGGAAACTTCTATATTATGGGTTTTTCGATAAAAAGTTATTCTTCATAAAAGTTTGTGCATCGCCTAAAACTAAAAATGCACCAACAAAATGTGGTACAAGACGCGTAATTTTTGATGTCAACAAAAAATCAAAAGAACTTTGCACCAAAAATTTTGAAGTTTTTCTAATGAATAAAAAATTGACCATAATTAGCACAATAATTGGACAATTTGTAAATTACAAGCTTTTTTAAATAAATTGTTGTATACAGGATGTCGTTTAATTATCATTTAATGCAAATCTTTTTCTCATAGCCACCATTTTAAAAAAAATGAAAAAAATTAAAATTTCTCCTAGATGGCCATGACTTCAAATCTTGATGTTTTTTTAAATGAAGAACAACTTTTTCAAATAAAATTTTTTTATATTTACTGAAATAAGAGCACTTTACTCTCGACTCCAAATCAAATTTTCGAATGCACCTCGTATATTACGCGTCTTTCGCCACATTGCGTTGGTGCATTTTTAGCTTTAGAAGATGCACAAACTTTTATAAAGAATAACTTTTTATCGAAAAATACATAATAGAGAAGTTTCCCATTTGGTGCGGACTTTGGGGATGACGCTGTATAACAAACGGAAAAACACCAAAAAAACTTTACTGGTACACGTGTTTCAATAGTTAAGCTTTCATCTTCAACGAAACCATACTAAAAATAAAAACAATAGGAAGCTTCTATATACTATCTGCATGTCACGCATGGTTACACTTCATTGATTCTTATATAAGCTTGAATAATTCCGAAAATCCTAATGAACCTTTATCATAATTCATAAGCAAATTTCTGTTTTTAAAAATTTCCAAACTTTCACAAGAATCAAGTTCCTTTTTATTATCTACCCTCTTAATTAATTCAATGTCGCCTACTCTATGGCAATTTTCAAGCATATGCATGGCAACACTGGACCTATCTGTGCAATGATATTTGACATGAGCTAAGTGCTCTTTAAAACAAGTTTTAATAGGTCTCTTGGTTTCGAAAATTACAAACTCCATTCAAGTCTTCAATCAGACTTCTCGATTCTTCTTGGATTGTTTATCTTCTTTTATCTTATTCTGTTAATATTACAAATATATGGTACATGTTCTTTACCGATAGATTTGTCACAAATGAATGGCTGAGCTATCAAGCTTTCCTATTTGACATGTTCAACAATCAGATCCATAGTTGTTAACTAAGTAACCATCAGATAAGGTCAAAACCAACTTGTTGACTCTCTACAAATAGAAATATTCCGTCTTGCGCCCAATAAAATTATAGTCAAGGAATCAATCCCCTCTTCTGCCATTTCAGAATTGTTAAACTCTGTTGAAGAGCACTCAGTAATTCACTTCATTTCTGATAGAATATGATCAGCAATTCCTACGAAGATAATTGTCATCATTGAGGTTAAAATTCTTCTTGTTTTTCAGCATTCGTTTTGTATTCCCAAGCTTCTTCAAGATTTGACTGACAGGAAACCATTTTTTTAAAATTTAATTTTTTGCAAATTTACAACCTGTTGCTTACAGCTATCGATTTTAGTTTGAATTGACGTGACGCTTTTAGCAGGTTAATCCCAGCAACTGTTATCCAAACTCTTTCTCTACCTTGTCCACTGATCAACCACGTCCGTTCCTACCCCCACGTTACCAGCAACCACTAATTGCTTGGCTAGTAGAGCATTGGCTAGAATGACTAGTTTGGCTGCGCTGCTGGTTTCAGTTTATTGAATTTATTGTTTTCCCTTGTTGCGTACAAATAAAAAATTTAAGTTTTATTGGTTTGTTTGCGTCCTGCGCCACCAGGAGGAGCGATGGAGAGTAAACTCGTGTAAAATCTGGCGTTCGAGATCGGTGCGTACTGTTTACATTTATAGACTGTTACGATAAAATTCACGCTTATTAGAATTCACATTCCTAAGTGTAAAATTTCCCTGAGTCCGTGCGTTAGTGCTGCTCCACTTTTGTTTAAATTTGTCGCGTAGAAGGTCGAATTCTAAACCGAATCGAAAAACGTCCACATTCTTCCTCTTTCGGTGTTACCCATGAATTAGTGCGGTTTGATTACAGAAGAAACTGCGAAATGGAACTTTAATTCGTTGAGATGGATTAATTCAAAATGTCTCTAACCATCAGCCTATTGTGATTAAAAATGTAACTAGAGATGAAATAATAATTAACCTGGACGGGCTTCGTTATTACCATTTGCGCAGGTAAGACTTTTAACCTATTTCGCTTCGTGTTAAGAATCGCCTACATTTGAGTTTTCTTTCCTCTTTTTCCTTTGTATTGGATTGCTTCTACTTCCCTTATTTGTCTGATGTTCTCTTGAATCGTTAATGCCTCATCATGTTTTAATTGGGATTGTTAATAGGCTGTGCCCAAGGATCGATACTCGAAGAACCGATGTATGTATAGTTTAGTAAAGCACGTTGGGCCACCGCAATCTTATCGTCTACGTGGAGGTGTTCCTGCATGTCAAAACCCCGTATAGCTATCTACGAAAAATCAACGACGTTGGAGTCATCTCCTTACGACTTGGAGGAAATCATAACTGTAATTCTCCATAGCCACTTGCGATATTAGCGTGTTTGTCTGATTACCCAAAGTACAAGTACTAAGTATCATGCGTCAGCTATAAACTTGGAACTATTGATGTCAAACGACCCAAAGGGACGCATTGCTGTGGTCCTAGCTGTACACTTAATTGTGGAGGACTTCATGTCGCCACACAAGTTACTGTCACTAGACGGTCTCTTATCAATTCTTGTATGTATTGTTATCAAAGTAACTTTAACTACATTGACAAATAACATTAAAGGTTAAAGTGGCGCTTAAAAAAATATCTACTACTTTCTAAATACGAACTTATACGCTCGGTTTTCATTCTAAACTAATCTGGTTAAGATCGCCATACAGAAAGTGATAAGAACTCGTCTTGTTGTGTATCAAATGCTAGTTATGTATTGTTAACTATTTATTTTGGGTGTCGCCGATATAAAATTGAACTATAAAAGAGAGAACACGATATCCTTAGCTTTTAGTGTTTTATGTTTATTTTATGATTATAACTAATTAAACAGTGCTTAAACCTAAATCTGTTTTAATTTCCTGTAACAAGCTTTCCGCCGCACAAGAACCTAACGCCACAGTTGCTTATGGATATTATATATAATATGGCAGTTGTAGTTGAGTTCGGGGTTAGGATGCCAGTCGTGAACATTAAGTAGAAAATGGGACTCAAGACACTTCCCAAGGAGAAGTTAAGTTTATAGAGGAGCCTTCGTCAAAGGCTTGTTGGACATCCAGAGGAATGGAGAATAGGTCTGCCTAGTCAAAAAGACATACTATGTGACACAAAAAAGTTATGATTAATTAAATACAGAAACAACAATGTGGTGCCCTCTAACATTAAACAAAAAGTAAGATTAACATACCCAGTATCACGAATTTCGTCCCATTGCCATGTTACTCAACAAAAATATAAGCAAAAAACTAAATAAAATAGTTTTTTGGGCGTCATGTTCATAAAAACTTTTTATCTTAAAATTAGTCAAAGATTCATTCTTAAAAGTTTGTACAAGTACTTACTTAACACCCTGCATAAAGAAAACATTGCTGGAAAGGTATCGCTGAGATTATAAGAGCTTGTCATTACAATTTTTTGAAATTTTAACCCTTATCAGCTGGCGTATAAAACAAACAACAAAGGATTTGGAAGTTTCTACAAGAAACGGGAAGGACAATAGTACAATATTTCTTTGTTAAACCAAGAATTTTCTCTGCTATGTCCTGTAATCCATGGGATTCTTAATGTTTCAAAAAATTGCTTGCTCCATTGCAACTGGAAAAAACATGATTTTTGCCTATTGTAAGCGGTATGTCGTTGAATTGAGTTTCTCAAACTTTGTGAACTCTGTCCAAAGAGGTGCATTATTGTTGGTACTGCAGACCCACATTGCATAGTATTGGTTGCAATATCACTCAAAAACGACTACAAGAAATTCCTAGAGATAATCGTGTTTACCATAGAATCTAAAGGCATTTCAGGTAAATCTTAAATATAAACTGATCTGTTACATATTTTAAGAAACTGTGATCAAGAAGGAACATTGTTACACAAGCAGTGGATTCATACTGATACGCAGAAAAGTTTGTGGGAGAGCTGTTCCGCTATGTTTCAAAAAAAAAATTTAAACCTGTTGAAGTTGTTGCTCAAGATTTGCACTGGGAAAACAATCGGAGCACATGCATAAAATCATTAGGAAGTTAATTGCATATTTGAAAACTACGAAAAGAGAAGTCCAGCACATCAGTACTCCATTGATGGAGTCCCAAATATTTAAAATCCTCAGCAACTTGTGCCTACATCTAGAGTGCATGAGTGTTTTTTTTGGAACAAGAAACAAAAATCTGCTTGTGATGGAGTTGAAGAAACAATAACAATAGTAGCATCTCATACCAAAATTTGATTTATTTATGTTCTGCAAGGTGGACAGTACACTACACGCTTGGTGAATTGAAAATGCATATGCAGTCTCATTTGAACAAACAAAGCTGTTGCCAGATAGAACTGTTTTTTCACGACATACTTAGAAAATAGACGTTTCTTCTCTGCAAATAGTGAAGAAAATTGGTTTTCTCTCACTAGCGAGGAAAAAATGTCATGTAGCAAGAATGTCTCTTTAAAGAACGACCGCCGGCCATATCTCAGGAACGAATCGTACCACAGGGTTAGGAAAAAGATTTATTAGAAAATGGCCATTAAAAGTAGTCGGAAAATATTTTTGATCTCCTAAGATTACCACCAGGGGGAAGCATGCTTAAATAGAAAGTTGATTAATTAAAAGGTATTTGAAATATATGAGGTATAATCCTCAAATATTTTCAAACTGTTTTATTTAAAAGTTTAGTTGTAATTAAAAAAAAAGTGGTGGGGAGACGTCAAAATATATTTTTTAATGTCAATTACTTCGGTTATTTTTAACGGAATTTAACAAACTTGAAAGCATTTTCCTTTGTCTATCCATATCATTTGATATAGTTTATATTGAAACAATAGTGAAACTTCTATAGCGCGTTATCTGAAATATAAACAAATATTGTGATTTTTCTGAACAAAATTAAATTTCACTGATTATAAGAGGCACGTCGATAAATTTTTACAATAGGTGTAAGAGATCGTGGCCATTCCGAAAAATGTAATAAAAAATGTCTGAATGTCCACGATCTCTTACACCTACTGTAAAAATTTGATCAACGTGCCTCTTATAATCAGTGAAATATTAAGGTTTTTCTAAAACACCGATTATTAGTTTTCACTCTGTATTTAAATACTCAAACGGCTTTTTAATGAAGAAAACCAAGATTATTTATATTCATACAGGTACGCAACTTTTGTTCCATTTAACCGACATTGTATATCTAACGGTTTGCTATATCCCCATGTAGTTCATTTTAAACTGGACACGGTATACAGGGTGTAACAAAACAAGTGTAAAACATTTCAAGAAGTGATTCCTTATTGGAAAAGAGATAGGGTCTTTCATATAAAGAAACTTCATTGAAGAATCCATTGTTAAGATACAGCCCCTTAAAGGGGGTACATAAAATTTGTATTACAATTTTTTTTCACAAACACTAAAAACGTGAGAAAAAAAACAAACACAATTATTAATTCAATTTCAAAAATTGTATCTTAATAAGGGATGCTCCAATGAAGTTTCTTGATATGAAAGACCCTAACTCTTTTTCGATGAGAAATCATCCCATAAAATGTTTTACACATATTTTGTTACATCCTGTATACAGGGTCACTGGTAATTGGATACATTCCTTTGGAGATCTGATAGAACAAGAGGTAAGGAGTAAATTTAACCCTAATATGTATTATACAAAACTCAATGGATTTTGAGATATTTCGATTTTTAATTTTTCTTAAAAAAGTTGATGTTAATATGTTAAATGTAACTTTTAAAAAATTTACGCCAACTTTGTCGAACTTTTTTGATGGAATACTTGCCCAACACTATGGTCTTCCGTATGGAATGAAAAATATTTGTCTAAGGTCAAGCCTTGTATTGACTGGGGTTGCGTATACTATATCTTTCATACGACCCCATACAAAGTATGAAATTTACCACTTTTTAGCCGTTTTTTGTCGCACAGTGGGTGTGCATGTTTCTGAGGAAGTCGAAATGTATGGAGCGGAGGTAAAAAAGGTAAAAAGATGTACCTTTCCACAGAAAAAAATGGCGATCGGAGGCATACTTTCGGAGATATGATTTAAAAATCAGTGATGCTTTTTCGCTTCTTCGGGAGGATAACAGATAACTGCTAACAATTCTTTTATTTGGCGTTGCAAAGCGAGCCGGGACAACGAGTGTATTATAAATACCTCTTAATTAAGTCAATTACTAACAAAATTCCAACTTTCTATTTAAGCATGGCCGATACGCTCTCTGGTGGGAATCTTAGGAGCTCAAAAATATTTTCCAGCTACTTTTCATGGCCAATTTCCTAATACAACTTTTTTTCTAACCCTGTGGTAAGATTGGTTCCTGAGATATGGCCGGCGGCCGTTCTTATTTACCCACCCGGTACATGGTATTTTTAGAAGATACCTCTTTATTAATAACAATGATACCTTTTTTAAAGATCTGTTACAAAATAACATGAAATAATTTTAACAAATTATTTTGTGTTTAATGATAATTATTTCAAGTTACTTTATAACAGAGCGTTAAAGTAGGTGTTATTTTACAAATAATTAGCTATATCTTCTAAAACACCCTGTACAATACATTGACATGCTATATTTTTTTAAAGTTCTTGATGAGATCTTTTCAAACCTTAAAAAAATATAGTGTGTTGTACTTAAAAAAAGTGAAGTTTATACTGCCACAACTTTTTGGAACACCCTGTATAATCAATTTTTAAAATGTACACTGTACTAAATGTGAGAAGTTTGCGCCACTTTGTGTATAGGAATGAACTTTGCATTTTGCTTCCCCTGAATTAATGAAGTGCCCGATGATAAAAGTAATTAATACAAAACATAGCTAATGACATAGAAGTAACATGTTAAATTATTTTAAGTTACTTTATAACAGAGCGTTAAAGTAGGTGTCATTTTTACTGCTGATTGATATATCTTCTAAAATACCCTGTATAATATATTAACATGCTATGCTTTTTGAAAGCTCTTGATTAAATCTTTTCGAATCTCCAAGAAAATATGGTATCTTACATTTTAAAAAAATGTAAGTTTATGCTGCCACGACTCTTTGGAACACCCTGTATAATTGAAAATATTTTTAAAATGTGCACTTAGTAACTGTATTAATGTGACAAATGTTGAAAGTTGTATCTTTTTTATTAACTAACTTATCTTCCGGTGTTAGAAGTTTGCGTCACCCTGTATAATTATTAAAAATATTTGATAATTTCGTTATACACACACTTATTTATATTATTTTTTTATCCGATAAATAATTACTGAGATATGACAATCATGTGACACTATTAATAAGAGAAAATAATAATAAATATGGAAATGTATTATCTATAACTTTTATTTGAACTATTGAGTAAAAACTAAATTTAAAGTTTGAACATTTAAAGAGAGCTCCTGTCGATTTTAAATTATATTAGATTGATCAATATTCTTCAGAAACAGATAAAGTGAGAAAAAATCATGTAAGAGAAAATGTCGACGTAGTATGAATGGCTCATTTAATTTGCTACTTATTGAACTGCTACTAATGACAACATATTTTTGCAACGAAAATATCTTGATTACCCCGTAATAGTTTAGCAGTAAAGCACCCGGGATTAAAATACGCTATTTATTAAATTGCACGTTCATTATTCACGGTGAGATGAACGTTTTGCTCTGATACCAAAAATAATAACATACGTGTGTATGTGTTTGCTTACGAGTGTTAGTTAAATAGAATTTCTATTTTATTCATGAGCTTATTTATAAGCTGATCCAAAACTACAACAATATATCTCTCAACCATAACAAGAACTAAAACCAATAAAACAATAAATCAGCGTTAAATTAAAAAAAATCCTAATCTATTATAAGGATGTGAAACAATAGTTGAATTAACATGGATGGTGACTGAAAAAAAGGTGCGTCAATAATTCATGATATTTGCTCGAATAATATAATACATTTTCGCCCACATAATAAAATTTTTAAATGTTTACACTCATGTGAACAACCATATACATTTTAATCAAGTCCGAAAGTTAAGAACAAATTTGATCAGACGTGAATTGAAGAAATAAAAATCAAATGGATGCGAGATATAGGTACGTCTCCGAATTCTCTATATAGTGTGTTATTAAAACGATTTAAATAGTAAAAAGATGGGTGTGATCCATCTGTATCCTCTCGTTAGCTATTGTTAAGTTAAATTAGAAATATCTGTAGGTGTGTGGATAACGCCGTTGCTTTTTATAAGGATCCCATATAAAACGTGATATAATATTTTATTTGTTGCGAGAATACCAATTCTAACTGTAACTTTTTGACAGCAAAATACAATTATTATTAGTGATTGGAAGCGTTTGATCTAATATAAATTTTATAACTTTCTCAGCCCAGTTGCTATAATAGATGTTAAATTGTGTCGCGCTCGATGTAATTTATTTGGTTATAATTTTGACTATTGTGGTTAAATGTTTTGTGTGCATCGTTAAAATTTAAATATGTTTTAGTTTATTTACCTTTTTGTAAAGCATGGTAGGACTTACGGTAGTTTCACGTGGGGTTATACAATTCCTAATAGATCACAGATGCTTACCTGTAACAAAAAATACATATATCACTTATTACATTTAAATATAACATAGAAAATGATCAAATATGGTTTTAGTACAAATGCAGTATTTATAAAATATTGTAACCCATTATCAATATTAGTGCACGTTGTTACAGCAATTTATTGCCACCAAAGTAATGAAATGTCCTGCAATAGTTTGTAGGATGAACGGATTTTATTAAGTGCGTAAACAGATTTGTAAAGAATTTTAGCGGTTTGGTGGTTGTCCTTAGTACAACCAACTATTTTGCCTGATCAAATACTTACAGAAACAGAGCGTTCTGAATTTTAGTGTTTATGTTATACCGTGAGATCATGAATTATTGTGTGATGATTACTTTGTTTGAAGCCTATTGAATTGCTAACTGTTTCCAAAACAAAAACACCAAAAGTTACTAAAATATTTGTGATTACAAAATCCGATTGTTTAACAGAAATGTTTGAAGCTGCTCAAAACTTAATGTCATGTAAAAGTCATTAAAAAATCTAATATCAAATGATTTTTCCAACTTTACCTCTATGCTTTTTGTTTTTACTTATGTTTCCTTTTGTTTTGTATTCTTGGTGTTTCTTTTCATTTTCTTTTGTCTTAGATTCATCTTAGATATGTGTTCTTTTTTTTTCTTTGATTGTTGATTTACTGCATCTACGATGGTAAGATGCTGATTTACTGCATCTTACGATGGTAAAGATATGGTGCTGCAATCAGCAAACAATTATGTTTTCCTGCATGGGTGTATGTGTCATTAGATTGTATGACAAACTTTCAACTTGTTCACTCAAGTAGTTTGTTTACATGATTTTGTTAAAATGGATAAACCTGAATACCATGCTCAAAGGAAAGGAACATCAACTGCAGCGTCTATTTAACCAACAGAAAAACACCAAAAACTGCAGTTTTTGGTGTTTTTCTGTTGGTTGAATACCATGCGGTTATAAAATTCTTCGTTTTGGATGGATTAACCCCTAAGAAAATTCATCTGCAGTTTACGAGGACTCTCCGTGGTCCCACATCTCTTGAAGATGACCCACGTAATAGACTGCCAAAAACCGCAACCACACCGGAAACCATCGAAAAACTGTATGATATCGTGTTGGACAATATGAGAGTGAATGTGAGTGATATAGCTTAGGCCGTGGGGATATCGGAAGAAAGGGTGCGAAACATTTTGTACGAAAACTTAGGGACGAGAAAGCTCTTCGCCAGATCGGTGCCGCATTTGTTGAATGCCGATCAAAAACAAATAAAAAACGATTATCGCAGCAATCTTTGAACGGATTCAACAAGTATTTGTCACCATAGATAAAACATGGGTCCACCACTACACGGCAATAACGAAAGAGCAGTCCAAGCACTGGGTGGAATCCGGTGATTCAGCGCCAAAGAAAGGAAACATGGCCAGCGTGTTTTGGGATGCGAACGGGATCCTGTTAATTGATTATAGAGCAAAAGGCAGAACAATTACAAACGAATATTACTTTAACCTTCTTGACCATCTGGATGCCAAAATTTGCGAAAAGAGACCTGGCTTAAAAAAGAAAAAAAACGTCTTTTACCAGGACAACTCCCCTATGATTGGTTCGGCCATCTCCCCTATTCTCCTGATTTGGCACCCTCAGACTTCCATCTGTTCCCAAACTTAAAGAAATTTGTTTCTGATAAGAGCTTCGCATCCAATGAAAAAGTTGAGTAGATGAATATTTTCACAACCATCCAGGTTCTCACTTCGGCGAAGGAAACTGATGTTAGAGAGGCGCTAGACCAAGTCATTTTTTTATTTTTTTATTTAATCCTATGGTACATTTTAAATATTGTATTGTGATTGAAGTGTTATGTATGGTGCCCTAGAAGGTCAGTATAAACCTGTACAATGTGGTGACAAAACCGTGTGCAATTGTGGATTGATTCGTCTTGGCAAAGCATTTACTTCAAGGTTTAGGAAAACCACTAAAACCTAAACATGCCAACCCTTACCCACCCTACTATTCACATGTAATAATATTAATTAAGTGTGTAATGTGATTGTGTTGTATGAAATTGTGTTGTACATTTTTTCCTAATTATTCGGGAGGGTCTTGATGACTAGGTCCGGAAACCAAAGTGGCGATTCTCAGGAACAACATGTTTTTCTTCTTGACCATGGAGTACTGTAAGGTACTGATCACCTTCCATATTTTATATTTGCACCAAAAACCCCTAAAAAACACACACGAAAAAAAACTCTAAAGAAAATTGACGTACGTTTTGACGTTTAATTCCGGAAACCAAAGTGGTGATTTTCAGGAACAACATGTTTTTCTTGTTGACCATGGAGTATTGTAAGGTACTGATCACCTTCCATATTTTATAATGGCACCAAATTTTTCATTGTCGGACTGAGAACTTACCCTCTCGTATATGTAGAATAGCAGAATGTCAATGTGTTTTCAATCAAGAAAATTGATTGATGTCGAAGTTATTGTTAATAATCATAACACTGATGATATTAATATTGAGCTGGAGGTTAATTTTTACACGCCGTTAAGATGGAGTCATACATTTATTTTAGAGTAAATCAAATATTCTTAAAACATAAACACCACGAGGCTTCATCTTGACGTGATTTTCGACAAGAATGATCATCAATCATTTTCAAGGTTTAAAAAAAATTATCATTATAGGTTTTGGAAGTACTGTATCAGTTAATATTAAGCTCAAATTTAAATAAGGCTTAGTTTTCGTAAAGCCAGATTTTTTCCAAAGAAATGAAAGTCGCTCTAGAAAAATATCAATTAAAACGTTTTATGGACTGACACCTAAATTTATATGTGGAATAGTAGTTAGACGACAAAAAATTGTGGGTTCTAACCTACGAAGATGATATGGTGATCTTAGGAAAAATAGAGGAGGAGATGAAAGCAATAATAAAGGTGATAAATTGATATTTGGAAAAAAAGAAATTAGAAGTAAATGTAGAAAAAACAAAAATTATGGAGTTTAAGAAGAAAAGGGAACAAAATAAAAGAAGGGAAATAGAAGTGGGGATAGAGATAAGTATAAATACCTAGGATATACGGTGAGGTACGATAATAAAACGAAGAACAGATTAAGGAATTAGAGCAAAAGGAAATACAATAATAAAGGGAGGTATAGAAGAAAGAATATTTTGAAAGACTTAGAAAAATACATTTGAATCGGAGAAACTGGAGAAGATACAAGAACAGTATTGAAAGTAGATACTAGGTTTGGAGAAGGAAACGTCAGGTTATATAACTGAAGAGGAATTGCAACTGGAAAAATAAAAAACACAGACACGAAAAAGAGGAATAAAGTATGAAGAAAAGATGAAAAGAAAGAAAGAAAAAAATATATTGTATCAACAGTGCTCTTCCTCGATTCCAGATTTTCCATCGACAACGTTTTGATGGAGACTTCATCAAAGTGAGTGGACGACATGTAATTTTTTCATTTTGTTGGACACTTAAAATGTAGCCAAGAAAAAACTGTAGCTTGCCCGTAGATAGGTTTAGTTCTGCAGGTAAAATTTAATTGTATTACTTACTCTCCCAACACTCGCCCCTAACAAACTACAATCGCTAGGTAAAGCATTGTTTCGGTTTTTAAATCTTTTTTTGGATGTTAGTCAATCATTTAATGACTTTAAGACTGTGCATTAATTCATGGGATAAAGCATATAATCCAACAAGTAATAAATTACCGTTCCAATATAAAGAATGTATGCCTTTTGAGTATCAGTCGTCTGCAGCGAGAAAATGAATCTGGCATCGATGCTATTAATACTGAGGACCAACCATCGCCAGTTAGTTTCCCTAATAATGTAACTGTTTTTCCAGGGCGTAGTGAAATAAAAAAGCATAATTATGTAATAATAAAAGCTATTAAACCCTTTAAGAAAGGATTCTTCAAGCAAATAAAATATAGAAAGAAGAAGAGAAAGAGTGATATGGTTGAGGAACTTGCACTAAAAGAAAAGAACCAGACAAACGATAAACTTCAAAAAAGCACAAGTGAAAAAAATATTTTCAATAAATAGTCTAATACTGAAATTCATTCCTGACCAAATTCTTCATGATCTTTAAAGCTGCATATACACAGTATTTTAAAGAAAAGCTTTGACCAATACCAGAAAATTATTGCTGTCGTTAAAAAAAAGTTTAGATGGACATGGAGTTCGATTCTTGAAACAAAACATTTAATCCAATAGGTTCAGCTTATTAGGCAACAGTGTTTCTTGAGGACCTTGTAACAGCCCAGTCCAATTCCGTTAAAGACTAAAAACCACGATTTCATTAACCACGATTAAAAAATATTCAAAGTTAGTTTTTTATACCATTATGTGTTTTTGTTTGTTTTCTTAATAAAATTTGGTTTTATATCATCCTACATACTCTAGCATGTGTAAATATTAATAATGGATAAAACACATTTTCTTCAAAAATATAATTTTAAATGCATGTTTTACAATGAATTTTAAGTATTTTTGAATTGCTAGGATTACAATTTTAATTAAAAACGTTGAAGAAATTAAGAACATGGTTAAATAAAAATTGAATGTATAAATTTAACAATAAGAATCGTAATAAAAATAAATAATGTATAAAATATAAATATCATTTCATATTTTGGCGCCCAACGGGGGCGGGCAGACAAGCAAAATTGAGGTAAAAGACATAATTTCTTACGTAAATTTTATTTTTTGATCACACTTAAACTTTGTCTTAGTTATTTAAAGTTTAATTCTAAATGAAAAAAAATTATTCACTCAATGTATAAAATAAATTGTAGTCCCGTTTGTAATCGTAAATAGTTTTTTTGTATCTGAATATTATCACCATCGTTATTTTGGTTAAGAATGGAACGCCCTAAAATTTGGCATGTTCAGGTTTTAGTGGTTTTCTTAAACCTTGAAGCTAATTCTTTGCCAAGACGAACCAATCCACAATTTCACACGGTTTCGTCACCACATTATACAGGTTTATACTGATCTTCACACTCATAACACTTACATCACAATACAATAATGAATATGTACCACGAATACATAAATAAATAACTCCAGCAATGGTTAGCAAACAAAAATTAGATGAAAGGTAGTTTCGATAAAATAGACGTAACCGTCAGTCTAACAGGGTAAAGAGAAAGAGATCTTAAAGATCTTGAAAAAGTTTAAACATTTTTGAATTCACGTGGACAAGGTTTTAAAAGGAGGTGATTTATTTTGGCCCACAATAATTAACGTGCATCACGACTGGCACTGCAAAAGGCAACACATTTAAGGGGCTACCAAGAAATTTTCTATTATCTGAACCGTCAAATTGTAGAAACGCATACAAAAAAATCTCCATAAAAGTATTAATACATACAATATAATGTATCTCATTTTTGTATATTATAACAAAATAGCTCATGATTTCCCTATCATTGTTCATAAAAAATAAATGTTTCGTAAAATCTTAGGCTGCCCACCCAAATATTTTAGAAATTTACTCAAAAAATATTTTTCACTTTCTTCGACAAGGGGAAATTTTAAGAGCATAAAATAAACTTAATTGTGAAGAGAAAAAACTTAAAAGTGGTACATAGATTCTCATCTGTTTCCAAGTTATGGTTCTACATTATTGTTTGAAACATTTACAAAACTTAGTTCATTAAATTTATTTTAAAAGCTTATAAATTTTGTTTTTAATTTTTATTTTATTTTAAATTTTAAGAGTTGTTCACCCCTACTTTAGGAATTAAACTGACAATGTTGACAGATGTCAGTAAAAATAACTTTTTAAACAAAATTGAGAAATAAAAGCTTTTTTTTTCATTACTTATTTCTACATGCCGGAATTTTTTGCGCAGTTAAAACTTAATTTTTAAATTATGAATAAATTTACTGAGCTGAAATAAGGAAGCACGAGCTTTCAAATGAGGTATCACTCGCCCTATCATCCCTATTAAGATTTTAGTCTTACGCCAAAAGATGCCATCCTTCAAAATAAAATTAAATTTTTCCGAAAAACATTCCAGTTAGCCACAAACTCCTCTGTTACGTTTTCGTTGGACCACCCTGTATGTATTTCAAATTTCTTGATTTTGCAGATACAAACCATGTTGACGATGACTGGAAAATTTCCCAACATCATAGAACAATTTCCCACAGAAATCAATTTGCTTGTATTGATTGCATTTTCAAGAGTTTCTTTACATCGTATATGTATAAAAATCAATGTTTTTCAGCAGTTGCTATACATAAGTGGGGCAAGTTTAGTCGTACAATCAATAATGAAAAGTGTACAAAAACTGTTTTTAAAATAAAAAATTAACTGAATATTCTGATAACAAAACGAAATCAGCTTCTTAATGACAATGATTCTAAAAGAGCATCAAATTTGAACATTAATTCAGCTTGTGGCATTGTGGAATTTTGACGTTATATAGTTTTATTAACTTTTACACGCTTTTCTTTTTGTTTTTGGTAGAATGGACCTAGACTTCATTTCGACGATATAAATAAAAAAAAATTGAATAATCTTGAAAAGAAATTGTTAGATTTAAAATTATTATTACGAAAATCCCTTTGTTTCCTTTTGAATTAAAATTAGCTGATAAAAAATTTAATTGGTTTATGATAACTAAAGAAAGATTATATGCCCAAAAATATGCGCATTTATATTAAGTTTTAGAAATGTTGAAACAAAAGCTATAGACAATAGAATTTTCAACAACAATTCCCTCAATTGATATTGGTGGAGATATTGCTACAAAAATTAGTGTCACGTGATTGTTATATATCAGTAATTACTTATCGGATCAAAAAATAGTTTGAACAAAAGTTGTGTATAATTAAATTACAAACAACTTTTATTTGGTTGGTTTCCTTCATATCTTGTTTACATGTGGGCAAACGGCCGGCTCCTTTTTTGCTTCATTAGAACGTACAAACTCTAGTTCGACGGAAAAGTGAAAAAAAAGGTTGTTAAAACTTTCGGTTTGGAAACCGTCGCATAACTCCCCATCTTATTTATAAGATGTGGAGTAAAAATACTTATGAGAGGATTGCACTAATACAATTGAAACTTAAGCAATGATTAATGGAATCCGCCAAAGTCATCTCCTGTTTTTTTTCTAATATTTAATAAAAAGGTTTAATTAAATACATGTGCTTTAGTAATTCTGTTCTTACTCACGTTTTTTATAATTCTCTGCGTCTCTAGGCTAGCAAAGTTTCCTACCGTGAGTGGGCAATAGTTCCTTTATTTAAGCACTTGAATTCGCAGGGGTGCTTTCAAAAATATTTTTTTAATATTGTTAATATAATCACTGACTCTGTCCTATTATTTTAACATTTTTATATTTTTGTCGGCTGGAAAAATATGCAACATACATCATTTCTTTAGTGATCAACAAAACATTAACAAAATTTGGAAGGGGTCATATTTTTTGAGTTTTGTACCAGGTGGCCAATTAAGAAGGGCACTCTTATATTTCGAAAAGTAATTGTCGTAAAGACTTGGGGTAAAAAAAATTTTAATAAATCGGCCAAGAGAAAATACTGGAAGTTATTTTTAAGTTTCTAGAATGGCGGCCTTGAATTTGAAATCCTGTTTATTGAGAAATATTCTTATATTACAGATACCTAAAATGAACACTATCTTAAAACTGAGATGAATTTGCTCCTTTAGCTTGAAAATGGTTTTTGTCAAACTTAGAGTCGTTGAAAGAAGCTTTTCTTAAGCTGTCTACGCTGCCCTAAACGGATTAATTAATTAATGTCACCGCTAGAGGGCGTTTTGTAACAACACTACAAATCAATTTAATTATCTCAAAAATATTGAATGAAACGATATCACTTATATTTTAACAAAAGATACGCAAATAATGGTTTAACCCAAGATGTTTAGACAAAGCGATTTTGACATCAGCGGCTAGGAGATTGAAACCCTCTCTTTCTTTGGGCCCTGATGGTATTCCTGCTTTTAAAATAAAAGATTGCCTACCGGTGCTCACACGACCTTTGTTGCATATTTTTAACGGAATGTTGAGGATATCACTTTTCCCAGAGAGATGGAAGGTCTGCTTTCTAGACAGGTGTTTCATCGGGTATCACCGCTTCAACATGGGTTTGTGTCAGGTAGATCAACTGTAACGAACCTGAGTCTTTGGATTCTGGGTTACAAGTCAAAGTCGTGTATACTGATTTCAGGATCGTCTTGATCACCGATTGCTTATATCTAGGCTTGAAGTCGTCGTCAATTTGTTGAGATCTCTGGTTTCCGATCTACTGTGTTTCAGGTTCTGCCTGGTGTTCCTCAAGACTTCGTGCTTGAACCTTAGTTGTTAATAATATTTATTAATAATATTACCAAGATTTTCAGATCAAGATGTTTGCTGTACGCCGATGACATGAAGTTGTACTCTCGTGTCACCACTCTATCTGATGCCTTAGTTATGCAGGAAGACCTTGATCGGTTAATGCT
This sequence comes from Abscondita cerata, assembly GCA_030710515.1. NCBI lineage: Eukaryota > Metazoa > Arthropoda > Insecta > Coleoptera > Lampyridae > Abscondita > Abscondita cerata. The sequence goes on along the minus strand of JALBCR010001106.1, from coordinate 35,158 downwards.
CTGGTGTTTGTCAAATCGTCTGGATTTAAATATCCGAAAGTGCAAATTTGTATTCTATACACCTGGTTGTGCCCCTACATCACTCCATTGCAGGTACACCACTGACAGTTTCTGTGATTTGGGAGTTACTTTTGACCATACCTTTTCTTTCAACATGCATATTAACAATACAACCTCAAGAGCACGCAAGACTCTCGGTTTTCTAGGGAGAAATTCGAATGACTTCAATACTCAGGATACTCTGTTCCTTCTTTTCAACTCTCTTGTTCGACCTATTCTTGAGAGTACGCTTCTCCAGTGTGGTCTCCTGTGGGGGTTGGAGTAGTCGATAGGATTGAGTGGATCCAGCAAAGATTTCTGAAATTTTATATTGTACATACTTTTTATATTGTCAGATATGTATTGATCCCCATCTTGAATTGGCCTGTTTGCTGTTGCTGGATGTATTCTAAATAAATAAATAAAAATAAAAAATACAAACTGAACTTCGATATCTCTTTTCTAAACTTAAAATATGAATAACAGAAGTTAAAACTCGAAATAATGTCGCATCTTTGTGAATAATTTCAGTTTCCTGCCATTCCCAAATATTGTTAATTTAGTAAAAATATATGTCAGAACACCAACATTGCATTTAAAATGTCAATAATAATTAATTAAATATGAATTAAAAGTTTGCATTCTGTTTAGAAGCTAACGGATTACAACAATAGCGAGAAACAATAACCCAGATAAAACACTAAGTTATGATCTTGAAATAGACTAATTTATAAAAAAAAATTTAGTAACAATTAGTATGAACCCGAATGTTCAACATGGTGTCCATTTTGTTCAATACAAGGCAGTTTTTATAAATAAGCCCACCAAATACACAATAAATAGAAAACAGCCGCAATGTTAATTTGAATGACACTTAAATCCCGCCAATGTAACATATTTTATAATCCAAAGCACACTTGGATTTTCAAAATTTTGAATTGGGTGTCTAAAGAAGGGCGATCATATTGAATGAATATTAATTGTTATTGGCATTTTAAATGTAAAGTTGGTATTCCAATAGTAAATTTGTATACATATTTTGCTAAATTAACGATAATTAGGATTTAATAATGGCAGATATGCTGAAAATATTCACGAAGATGCGATATCATTTTGGGTTTTAATTTCTTTTTCTCATATTTTAGGTTAGGAAAGAGATATCGAAATGCGGTGTTAACTAAAGTATTGGACCATTATTTAGCTAAATTTTGTTCGAATAAAAGTCATATCGTTGTATTTTGGGATAATGTATTTTATTTGTAACGTTTTTGAAAAACGATTTCGAACTCCTAGTTTCACAAAATAAAAAAATTAAATGTGCCCTTATTCTGTACATTAATGTGTTAAGTATGGAGTAAAGTAAATTTTTAAAATCAATTTATCTGATTGTATACTTAATTTATTTTTAAAACGTTCCCAAATAGCAGATAAATAAGCTACTACTTTACCGCATTGTAGTCGTATTTTACCGCATTGTGTGTAAAAATAAAGTTTTAAGACAAATATGAACAACTGAAAAATGTGCTTTACAGTTTAGGAAGCCAAATTTCCAGAATTTCTTCTTAGCCACTTTAGTAATATTTTTTTTTACCCAAAGTCGATTACTTTCGAGATAGGGACGAGTGCCCTTCTTAATTGGCGACCCGGTACATTTATGTTACATTCTGAAACGTGTAAAGAAAATACAAGCGTAAGCACAACTTTTTGGCTGTGTTTGTTGTCAAATAACAATCCTGGAAAAGCTTAAATTGAACACATTTTTCAGCAAAAGGTTAAGACTTCCATCAAAAAAAAATATTATTTTGCATTCAACATAATAAATGTAGCAATTCAATTGTCAGTCAACTGAACGCAACAATAGTAATAATAATAAGAAACACGGGCACATGTAGAAAAAGATAACGCATACATTTCATTTGTAACGCTGCCTGTTCAAATGTCACCGATAATTTTCCCTAAGAGACAAGACGTGTATAGAAAAATACATTTGATACACGACTGTTAAGTATATATTCGCTTTTCTCGTAAGTGCTAAAAACGTATTACAACAAAAAGTCGATAAAAAGCAATTATACGCCCTGACAACGGCATACTATAAAAAATCACCAAACAATTATCTTTCAATACTCGAGCAATAAAATACGTCAACAAAGCCTATAATAAACAATTCGAAATCAAAACCCTTACGGCCGTACTGCCACCGATAACTAGCCGATCGTTTACCTTCTTCCATCGATAGAAATCAACAATGAGACTATAAATTGGAGACGCTGTAAATGGTAAAAGATGACAACTTTAAAGTGCTTATTTAAACCGTCTACTTCAAGTCAACTACCGTATTTTACATTGAATTTCAACTCCATCACAAGTTAACCGAAGACATTTTTATATAACAAGTCGATGCATACTTTACAGTTATATTCTTAATGGTTAATTTATTTACCAGAGTCCCACGCTAACTTAAAATATCACCTGTACATCAGCCATTTAGTTTAAATATACACTTAATCCATTAGTACCTGTATGCAAATTGAACTAATATGTTTATGTAGAACTTCTTTTTATCGTACTATCATCAACATCGTGGGTGTTTATTACAAATTACAAATGACGCATTTCTAATTGATTTGTTCTACTTCATGGTGTGATTTAGCTGTAAACGAAACGTGAAGCTGGATTGATCAAACCAAGCAGTGAACGACAATTACGAGTAAGGATAGAAGAATTCTCAATTACGAAGCATGCACATACGTGTGAATTATTTGAAAAGTTAGTGATTTATACATACATTATTACTTTTACGACAGTTAATATTTTACGCTATGTTAACTACACCATTCAAAATCACAGTGAAATATATTCTTGTACCACAAATGAAACTTTACAGCCGCTTATTAAGTACAATAAACATCAACTATAATAAATAAACATCGTGAAATAATTTTTAGGTCTGTTCAAAGCTTTATTTTTATTGTTTAAATAAATGTTGGGCAATTTTGTTATTGGCAGTAGGTAAGATTAACTTTTAATTGTAATAAACTTGGCGCCCAACGTGGGGCTTATGCTGTATAATTAATTATTCATTTCGTTAAATGGAATCAATATATAATAATTAATAATAATAATACTTTTTATTTCCAAAATTGTGTAACAAAACAATAATTGAGAAACACAAAAAAAGGAAAAAGTCTTACATGTAATTAAAATTGTTTTCTAGCGAGTACAACAATGGAAAGGGACTTAGTTAAGTTCATGACCAAGGTCAACTGTTCTTCCACTGAGCCCTGTATCCGATGAATTATAAAATAAATTATACAATAAAGTAAAAATTTAAGTTTGCTATTGAAACTAGAATACACTTTATTGTTCGATGTAAAACAGCTTTCTTAATTTTTTGCAATAAATACTTGGGAATAATGTTGTTGTAATACTTAGCTGCAATATATGAGAAAGATTTCTTGAATATCAAAGTTTTGTGACGTGGAATATTAATATAAAGTGAGGGACGCAATTTATTTACAAAAGGTCCACCTCTGAAACTAATTTTACTGTAAAGATAAGCAGGAGCTTTATTGTTAACAATATTTAAGACAAATACAGCAGAATGAAGTTTTCTACGATTAACCATGGTAAGCCAGTTAGTATCTCTGAGCGTATGTGAAATATGTTCGTGCTTTCGAATTCCAAATATAAATCTAAGACACGAGTTTTGGATTCGTTGTATACGCTTCTTAGTATACTCTGTAATACAGGAGTTATACAGGGTATCCCAACGAAAACTTGACCCCCCTTTAACGTGAAAACTAAAAAATATTTCAAAATTCGCCGAGACACGTTGATTTTGTTCTTAAGGGAGTCTTTTGACAGTAAAGCCAACTCGATATGTTCATCCCCTAATGCCTAGTAACCCCAACTTTAAAATTTCAAACGAGACTACCCCACTTGTGGCATATCATTTTAAAGCCCTTTTCATTGCAAATACAATGACACTTCGTTTTTAGAAATCGGTTGAGATTTGACTGAATTATTGGTACAAACGAAAAGTTGACAAACCCAAATACTCGCCACTAAACAGTTTTTTATCGGCTACACACGACCACATTACTTACATATTTTTATTGAAATGTTTATCAGTTTACAAAAAGTCAGAAATGAAAGAAAAAGCTGAAGCAAATAATAGTCAGATTTATTTGATGAATTGCTCAAAATGACCCCCGTTAGCTTGCAAACAATAATACAGTCTGTTTTCAAATTCTTTTCGAACATTATTGAAGACATCCGCAGTTATTAATTGGCATTCTTCTACAATTCTCTGACGTAACACTTGTAATGTTTCAGGCTGCGTGGCGTACACTCGTGATTTTAAATGGCCCCACAAAAAAGTCTAAAGGAGATAGATCCGGAGATCTTGGTGGCCAGTCGACGGGACCTCTTTTGCCAATCCAATGTCTCGGGAAATGGTTATTCAGAAATTGTCGCACAGCCACAGTATAATGTGGTGGCGCACCATCTTGTTGGAAGGTTATTTCAAATTCTAGTAGATTGTCGTCACTTTCTAAAATCTCTGTTATCCTAGGATCAATTGTATCTTCTAATAATTCTAGATAAATGTTTCCATTGAGATTACCTTGAATGAAAATGGTCAAACAATATGGTCGCCCAAAATTCCAGCCCAAACATTTAATTTTTGAGGAGTCTGAGTATAAAATTCTAATTAAATGAGGATTAACATCACTCCAATAACGACAATTGTGTCTATTTACTTCGCCATTCAACATAAATGTGCATTCGTCGGAAAACATGTATTGTAGAGAAGATTTAGATTCTGTAGAAGTTGTTCAACTAAAGTATTCGCAAAATTCGTTACGGCGATCAAAGTCATCTTCATGTAACTCTTGAACCAGCATCATCTTAAATGGATGAAACTTGTATTTTTCAAAATTCATGAACACTGAACGGATACGCCAGAAGCTTGAGATAAGTTGTAATCGATTGCTTATTGTTCATCTGTACATGACCCAAAACTGCCACTTCAAGTGCTTCATTTCGAACTGGACCAATTCTTTGTTTCTTGTTTAAAAGCAAACCCGTTGCAACGAACTTGTCAATCAGTTGTTTAACGTACTGGGGCTTACATTTTTCAGGATGATTTGCGTTAAAAATTCGTGCTGTAGCTTTAACGCAATCATTATTTCGATAATAAATTGCAACAATTTCTACTCTTTCCGCGACTAAGTAAACCATTTTTAAAACACGTTAAAACTTTCAAGATCAAGCTGAAATTAACGATTTTTGGTCACAAGCAAAAACGGCGACTTTTTGTGACAGTGTTTTGTTATTCAGAGAAGATCTGATTTTCTATAGACTTATTATAAACAAAAAAACAATTAGTATCTGACTTATTATTTGCTTCAGCTTTTTGTCCTCTTTCTGATTTTTATTGTGAACTGATAGACACATCAAAAAAAAGGTAAATGTGGTCGTGTGTAGTCGATAAAAAATTATGAGTGGCGAGTATTCCCGTAGAAATTACTACGCGTAAGTTGGTTTGTCAACTATTCGTTTGTACCAATAATTCAGTCAAATCTCAACCGATTTCTAAAAACGAAGTGTCATTGTATTTGCAATGAAAAGGGCTTTAAAATGATATGCCACAAGTGGGGTAGTCTCGTTTGAAATTTTAAAGTTAGGGTTACTAGGCATTAGGGGATGAACATATCGAGTTGGCTTGACTGTAAAAACAACTCCCTTTAAGAACAAAAATCAACGTGTCTCGGCAAATTTTGAAATATTTTTTAGTTTTCACGTTATAGGAGGGGTCAAGTTTTCGTTGGGATACCCTGTATAAAACATCACAGTAGTTGAAGTGAGACAGAACAAGTGCATTACATAACAAAATTTTCATATCACTGCTCAGAGAGAAACGATGAGCCAATAGTATTTTTAAATTAATATAAGCCTTTTGGATACAGCGAGATATATGTTGTTCGAAGGAAGTGAAGAGTCTAATAACACCCCTAGGTTATTAGACACTTTGTTTAAAGTAATATTGTCTTGATTTTAGTCCACTATTATTGAATAATAGTAGAGACTTGTTGTCTATCTTTCTTTTACCGAATAGCATTACTGACGACTTCAGAGAATTTATTAAAAGAAAATGTTGATTACAATATTCAACCAGATTCGATATATCTTATATAACTAATTTTATTGCTTTATCAAGTTCATTTATATGAAATGAATAATAGATTTGCGTATCATCTGCATACATATGGTATTTATAGTGGTTAATGCTAGATTTTATGTTACACGTATAAATTGAAAACAATATAGGTCCTAGAATTGATCCTTGCGGAACTCCTGCAGAGACATCAATTTTATTAGATTTTTCTGTTTTGAATGTAACGATCTGTGTCCGGTCTGATAAATAGTTCCGTAGGAGGCTTATGGCAGAGTTACCAAAGCCTACAAAATGTAGGATTGATAACAAGAGTTCGTGATTTTTTTTTTTTTTTTTTTTTTTTTTTTTTTTTTTTTTTTTTTTTTTTTTTTTTTTTTTTTTTTTTTTTTTTTTTTTTTTTTTTTTTTTTTTTTTTTTTTTTTTTTTTTTTTTTTTTTTTTTTTTTTTTTTTTTTTTTTTTTTTTTTTTTTTTTTTTTTTTTTTTTTTTTTTTTTTTTTTTTTTTTTTTTTTTTTTTTTTTTTTTTTTTTTTTTTTTTTTTTTTTTTTTTTTTTTTTTTTTTTTTTTTTTTTTTTTTTTTTTTTTTTTTTTTTTTTTTTTTTTTTTTTTTTTTTTTTTTTTTTTTTTTTTTTTTTTTTTTTTTTTTTTTTTTTTTTTTTTTTTTTTTTTTTTTTTTTTTTTTTTTTTTTTTTTTTTTTTTTTTTTTTTTTTTTTTTTTTTTTTTTTTTTTTTTTTTTTTTTTTTTTTTTTTTTTTTTTTTTTTTTTTTTTTTTTTTTTTTTTTTTTTTTTTTTTTTTTTTTTTTTTTTTTTTTTTTTTTTTTTTTTTTTTTTTTTTTTTTTTTTTTTTTTTTTTTTTTTTTTTTTTTTTTTTTTTTTTTTTTTTTTTTTTATTTTTTTTTTTTTTCAAATTTTCAAATTCTTTTTTAAATATATATTTTCTGTTGAAAATCGGCATCAGAGCTTTCAAGAGAAACAATAAGACCAAAGAAAAAAAAATAACAGAAAATTATTATCATACAGTGCTAAGAAACGAACTTTTCTTTTTTATAGTGTATGTTTAGGGACGAAACTTGTACGAAAATGTATATTATTTATCATTATTTACGCAAACACATAACAAAAAACCATTGAAAAAATTATTATTTTCCAATGTTACTTGGGGGGGGGGGGGGGATTTAAGGAACAAACCAGCAATGAAGAGGTACCAGATCGAGTGGTAAACTTGATCAAACTAATCTGGAACCGGATCAGCTAAACAGAGAAACTTACCAACTCTACTTCATCATAATGCACTAGTGCTGATATCCGAGGAAACGTGCTTTGCTCCGAGTTACTTCGTCGATGAAACGTTGGAAGGTTTGACCGACGTTCCGGAGTCCGATAGACATGAAGGGGAACACAAACAATCCGAAAGGTGTGTTGATCGCTGTTTTCGGAATGTCTTCATTTGGGACCGAGATTTGGTGGTACGCTCTTATCAAATCTATTGTCGAAAATACGGTTTTTCCTAGGAGAACTTGTGCGAAGTCTTCGATGTGTGGCACGGGGTAGCAGCCGGGGATAGTGCGGGCGTTGAGTGGCCTGTAATCTCCGCAGGGCCTCCAGTCATGGCCGTTTTTGGGTGCCATGTGCAGCGGCGATGCCCAGCTGCTGTCTGACGGGCGAGCGATACCCATGTCGACCATGGACTGGAATTCCTGTTTGGCGATTCTTAGTTTTTCGGGTGCGAGGCGGCGTGGTCTGTATGCTTCCGGTGGCCCTGGAGTGGTTTTAATGTAGTGTATCGGAAGATCTAGTGAAATTCCTTAAGAATTTCGTGGAACGGGGTTGTTCCTAAGATCAAGGCCTTTTTTGCTCCGACGTCACTCTAGTGGCTCGTGAGATGTTAGTTAACGGGTCTGTGATGTTATGGTTGTGGATGTCCACCAATAATTCGTAGTGATGCAGGAAATCGGCCCCAATGATGCGTTTTGTCACGTCTGCTATCACAAAACGCCAGGCAAAAGATGTTCGTGAACCCAAGTTATCAATCCATACGTCGCGATAGTCAATCCATTTGCTGCTGTTAGTTCGTAAGATGTTTTGCGCCGTGGTTCGTTTGACGTGTGCTTTGTTCGTATACGAATAAGCGGCGGGGGGTCACCGTTGTAGTTGGCCGCGTTTATCGACTGCTCTGCTCGTTTCTCAACGAGAAATCACACGGTTTGCGGCATTTCTTTGCCTTGCTTTCGAAGACCGATTGTGCTGCCTGGAGCTTGGTGGCTACACGAGTTATCTTCCTCTTGTGAAGCGCGCAGAGTCCTCCGCGGCGTACCGGATGATGACGAGGACGAGTAGTACGACAATAATTGTATAGATCGTATCGGGGTAGTCAAATTCTCTTCTTTGGCCCGAGCCTCCTATTACTTGTACATGCATCGGGGGTTTTACCGGCGTTTGATGACGAGTAGTGCAATTATGAAGAGCACAACGATGATCGTTGCCGAGTAAGACGTCTTAGATGTGCAGTTGTTGGTGAATTTCCGGATGAATTTCGTTGGTCTTTCTCTGATTATGAGCATCACGTCGGGGTCACCACTGTAGCGTTTAGGATGTAAATACTTTAGATACCGGGTGGCACTAGAGAAAGAATTTGGAATCGAGTCGGTTTTTACGAGCGTTTATTATTTGCACTTACAGTAATCAAGATATACTATTTGCATAAATGTATGGAAGTTGCGTAGGTCGTGAAACATAGTAGTGTCGGATTGTCAGCATTTCCTTGTGTTAATTACATGTTTGGATTCCGCGTTCCACTCGTTGCAATATGCGGATATAAGATTGGTCGTGTCGATTTGCGATGGGGTTGAGACGGTAACCCCATACATTCAATTATGAATGACATCTTGAAGAAGAAAATCATTCTGTAACGACATTTAGATGCAAAGAAGATCTACGCAAAGACAAGAACAATAATGTAAATCAAGTTCCCAAACGGGATTGTAGGTTAAAATCCCCTTGGATCAATTTTTAACGTAAACAAAAATTTATATTTTGTTAGAAAATTCAGTAATGCTATTGAAAGGTTGTATCTAACTCAACGATTTTCAATTGTTGTTTTCCGAGCGTATATAAACGTGAGCATGGCCGTATAAACACAATTGGTGGCCGGTGATGTCTAAGGGAGCTTTTGAAGCTCTTCGTTACAACCGAGTCAATTAATTAGCTGCTGGCCGGGTTCATCTTTGGTAATACGCGGAAACCGCGTTCTCATTCGCGAGTACAGAGCGGGTTGAAAATTAAATTGTGCTAGTTTATGATATTAAAGAAAAGCAACCATCGTTAGTGAATCGAATTACAACTACGTGTAAAATTAATTCAATTTACTCGTTAATAAACTCTACAAATATATTTTACAGGAACTCGAAAATTAGCCGTTATTAATACCAAGCGTGCAGCCTCCGTTTATCTATTGTGATCCAATTTCACTTAAGGCTCTTGAAAGAAAGTAAACTTTAAATTTGTAATTTATTAAATCTCATAAAATAAATCGCAATCGAACCACCATGGAAAACGTCTATAAACAAAACAAAAAATACAAACAGAATTTGGAGTGAATTTTAAACGAACACGAAATATAATTTATTATAAAAGAATCCAAAGATGAAATTCTAAAATTCCGCAAGAATCTTCTGCTATAAGTACCGGTTTGTTACCTGAAAGAACGCAACACGCTGCTAGAAAGAATATGAAGACTTCCAAGAATAGTGTAAAAGAAGTGTATAAAACTGGTAAATAAAATGTGTTACTGGCTTACGCGAAGATGAAGTCGAAGTTGTATTCTCCCATGTCGTTATGGACCAAGATTTCAATGCTGAAACTTGCTTTGAAAGTTCATGGTAACCTCAAGGTTTGTATCATTAAAGATTTTATCTTATATCAGTGTATTTCGAGAATATCTGGCAGATTTAGTAAGTTATTTTTGAATGAACGTTATGATCACATTGAGGTATACCAAAACAAAAAGACTAGAGCGTTCGTTATTCCAATAAGGTCTTCCTTTGGGTATTGTTTGTACAAAAATATGTCGATCTGCGCTTTCCCGACGACTTTCATTGGTTATTGAAAGGTAAATGTTGTAAGCAAGTTGTTGGCAGCCATAGCATTGGAAATACCCCAAGAAAAGTCTACATTCTTACAACTAGAGAATTAGAACACAGGCCACACTTTTCGGAGGTCATCAGCTACAATGCTAGCGGAAATGGTGGTAACCTCTTATCAGTGAAAGAACTGGGGGCTGGTATCAGTCTGCAGTAGCTGAAACGTATTGAGAAGTCGGTTTGCAGAGGATAAAGATAACGAACCAGCTTTTTTTAAAATGGTAGATTCCCTTTGATAGATTACAAATTTGAAGTAATAATAGTTGTCAATTTAATTTCAATATTCATTACGGTAACTAATATGTGTACTAAATAAATAATAAATTGTTCTTAGATAACAAACATAGGTCCCATTAAAGATAAGCGATTCTAACGGCTGGTGATCATATAATTCTTAACAACCGATGGCCGTTAGAGGTGACTTTTCATTTGCGATTTCAGTTCAGTCAAAGTCAAGTAAAGGTATGGGATGAGAAAAAATAAATAATTTCGATTCAGTCCGTACCGTTTCAGTTCGACAAAAATTAGTTTTTCGTGAATTTGAAAAACACCGTTCCGGTTTGCAACGTTTGAATTCCCAAATATTGAGTTTACCTGCTTTTCTTTTTTTCGAAATCTTCTAAACCGGGGAATTAAGATTTAATTAAAATCTTGAAAGATAAATAACTCAACAGTATAGCTTTTCAACCTAGATTTGGTCGTTTAGTGAAACGAACACTTTTGTAGGCGATTTCTTTTGCAAAGGTATAATTTCACAACCAATTCCGTAAAAGAAAAAATGACGTGAAATGTACATACTAGAGCATCTATTATGTTTGTGTTGTACGTTAAGGTTCAGACCTTGCAACCACATTTTTGAATCCTGTGTGGGTTGTATTGTATTGTTCCGATGCGAGGTCAGCTACATTAGTAGATTTCCCGTTGAAAAGCTTTTATAAATTGTAAACCAGATATAAATTTGTTCAAAGTCATAATAACCGCTTATATTTAAGAAAACTTAATTCAAACAAAACGAGTTGTTCGAAGTACGAGAGTGGTCTGAAAAGTTTCTGACCTAACATAGTTACAAGAAATTTTTCTTAAAATCTACATAGTCTCCTTGTGACTCTATACACTTTTCGCAGCGATGGTCCCATCTCTTTAATCCGTCCAAATAGTACTCGGTGTTCTTCTCTGCAAAATAATTGTTCACGAAGGTGATTGCCTCTTCATTTGACAAAAATGTTTGTCCTCCGAGCGCAGTTTTTAGTTGAGGGAACAGAAAGAAGTTGCTTGGGGCTAGATCTGGTGAATAAGGTGGATGGTCAAGCAGTTCAAACCGTAATTCATGGATTTTCGCTATGGCAACTGTTGAGGTGTGAGACGGGGCGTTGTCTTGGTGAAACAAGGATTTTCTTTTTCTGCAAATGTGGCAGTTTATCCGCAATTTCTGCCTTCAGCTTGTCAAGTAATGATGCTTAGTATGCTTCTGTAACGGTTTTCCTTTTTGAAGATAATCGATTAGAATAACTCCATGACTATCCCAAAAACAGTCGCCATCACTTTCCAGCCGAAAACAGATTTTGCTTTTTGGAGCCAGTTCCCCTTTGCAGTCCACTGTTTGACTGTATTTTTAATTCAGGGGTATAGTGGTGTATCCAAGTTTCAATTACAGTAATTAAACGGTGCCAAAACTCTCGATTTATTGCGCCTAAACTGCGCCAACAGAGCAATGGAAATGTTCATCCGAATACGTTTTTGGTGTAACGTTAGCAAACGCAGCACCCAATGCGCGGACAGCTTTCTCATGCCTAGATCTTGATTTAATATGTGACAAACACGTTCTTTGGACATTTTCATTGCCTCTGCTATCTCTCCCACTTTAATTCCGCGGTCGTCTAACACCATTTGGTGAACTTTAGCGATGTTATCGTCAGTAGTTATAGTTTTTGAACGTCCCAAACGTTCATCATCTCCCCAAGCTTCTTACGGCCACGTTTAAATTCAGCTGCCCAAAATTTCACAGTGGTAAATGACGGTGAAGAGTCTCCGTACACAGAGTCTAACTCATCTTTAATTTGCGTAGGCGTATTCCCTTTCAAAAACAAATATTTTATGACAGCTGGATACTTGATTTTTTCCATTTTCACAAAAATACTCACATCGACTCACTCAAATGACTGTCAAATAAAAACTCCGGGTTACTGTCAAAAGATGCACATCTACATTCCTTGACTTTTAGTGCTGCCATCTTCACGTTGAGGTCGGAAACTTTTCAGACCGCCCTCGTATAAATGATAACACCCCGTCCGAAGCAAGTAATTTCTGAGAATCCAAATTCATTGCTCCATTTTCCGTATCGTTAGAAAATAGTATCTAGCTTTTTTTACACAAGTGGGAGGTTTTGTAAATATTAGCGGTTAAGTAATCAGCAGGAAACTGCTTATTTTTCAGTCTTTAAGCATAAAACAGGGGCGAAACGAATCCGAGTCCAGGAATCCCTTCAGATTCCCCTCCTCTTCCAAACCCGAGTCCCCAAGGAAGCTTCGCGAGTGAAGTGCTACTGCTATATTTGTTTGTAACATTTCTTTTGTTGTTAATTATCGTTTTTGTGATACAGTTGGATGTTAACTTGTTGTTAATAGAATCCGTTAATTTTTATTGTTGTATGGTATTGTTCCGATGAGAGGTCAGCCACATTAGTAGATTTCCTGTTGAAAAGCTTTTTATAAATTGTAAAACCAAATATAAATTTGTTCAAAGCCATGATAACCGCTTATATTTAATGAAAACTTAATTCGAACAAAACCCATATCTTCGTATCCGAAGTACGAGGGTGGTCTGAAAAGTTTCTGACCTAACATAGTTACAAGAAATTTTATCTTAAAATTTATTTTTTTTTTCTACATAGTCTCCTTGTGACTCTATACACTTTTCCCAGCGATGCTCCCATCTCTTTAATCCGTCCCAATAGTACTCGGTGTTCTTCTCTGCAAAATAATTGTTCACGAAGGTGATTGCCTCTTCATTTGACAAAAATGTTTGTCCTCCGAGCGCAGTTTTTAGTTGAGGGAACAGAAAGAAGTTGCTTGGGGCTAGATCTGGTGAATAAGGTAGATGGTCAAGCAGTTCAAACCGTAATTCATGGATTTTCGCTATGGCAACTGTTGAGGTGTGAGACAGGGCATTGCCTTGGTGAAACAAGGATTTTCTTTTTCTGCAAATGTGGCCGTTTATCCGCAATTTCTGCCTTCAGCTTGTCAAGTAATGATGCTTAGTATGCTTCTGTAATGGTTTTCCCTTTTTGAAGATAATCGATTAGAATAACTCCATGACTATCCCAAAAAACAGTCGCCATCACTTTCCAGCCGAAAAAACAGATTTTGCTTTTTTTGGAGCCAGTTCCGCCTTTGCAGTCCACCGTTTTGACTGTATTTTTGTTTCAGGCGTATAGTGGTGTATCCAAGTTTCATTTACAGTAATTAATGGGTGCCAAAACTCGATTTATTGCGCCTAAACTGCGCCAACAGAGCATTGAAATGTTCATTCGAATACGTTTTGGTGTAACGTTAGCAAACGCAGCACCCAACGCGCGGACAGCTTTCTCATGCCTAGATCTTGATTTAATATGTGACAAACACGTTCTTTGGACATTTTCATTGCCTCTGCTATCTCTCCCACTTTAATTCCGCGGTCGTCTAACACCATTTGGTGAACTTTAGCGATGTTATCGTCAGTAGTTATAGTTTTTGAACGTCCCAAACGTTCATCATCTCCCAAGCTCTTACGGCCACGTTTAAATTCAGCTGCCCAAAATTTCACAGTGGTAAATGACGGTGAAGAGTCTCCGTACACAGAGTCTAACTCATCTTTAATTTGCGTAGGCGTATTCCCTTTCAAAAACAAATATTTTATGACAGCTCGATACTCAATTTTTTCCATTTTGACAGAAATACTCACATCGACTCATTCAAACGACTGTCAAATAAAAACTGCGCGTTACTGTCAAAAGATGCACATCTACATTCCTTGACTTTTAGTGCTGCCATCTTCACGTTGAGGTCGGAAACTTTTCAGACCGCCCTCGTATAAATGATAACACCCCGTCCAAAGCAAGTAATTTCTGAGAATCCAAATTCATTGCTCCATTTTCCGTATCGTCAGAAAATAGTATCTAGCTATTACACAAGTGGGAGGTTTTGTAAATATTAGCGGTTAAGTAATCAGCAGGAAACTGCTTATTTTTCAGTCTTTAAGCATAAAACAGGGGCGAAACGAATCCGAGTCCAGAAATCCCTTCAGATTCCCCTCCTCTTCCAAACCCGAGTCCCCAAGGAAGCTTCGCGAGTGAAGTGCTACTGCTATATTTGTTTGTAACATTTCTTTTGTTGTTAATTATCGTTTTTGTGATACAGTTGGATGTTAACTTGTTGTTAATAGAATCCGTTAATTTTTTATTGTTGTATGGTATTGTTCCGATGAGAGGTCAGCCACATTAGTAGATTTCCCGTTGAAAAGCTTTTATAAATTGTAAACCAAATATAAATTTGTTCAAAGCCATGATAACCGCTTATATTTAATGAAAACTTAATTCGAACAAAACCCATATCTTCGTATCCAAAGTACGAGGGTGGTCTGAAAAGTTTCTGACCTAACATAGTTACAAGAAATTTTATCTTAAAATTTATTTTTTTTTTCTACTTAGTCTCCCTTGTGACTCTATACACTTTTCCCAGCGATGCTCCCATCTCTTTAATCCGTCCAAATAGTACTCGGCGTTCTTCTCTGCAAAATAATTGTTCACGAAGGTGATTGCCTCTTCATTTGACAAAATGTTTGTCCTCCGAGCGCAGTTTTTAGTTGAGGGAACAGAAAAGAAGTCGCTTGGGGCTAGATCTGGTGAATAAGGTAGATGGTCAAGCAGTTCAAACCGTAATTCATGGATTTTCGCTATGGCAACTGTTGAGGTGTGAGACGGGGCATTGCCTTGGTGAAACAAGGATTTTCTTTTCTGCAAATGTGGCCGTTTATCCGCAATTTCTGCCTTCAGCTTGTCAAGTAATGATGCTTAGTATGCTTCTGTAATGGTTTTCCCTTTTGAAGATAATCGATTAGAATAACTCCATGACTATCCCAAAAACAGTCGCCATCACTTTCCAGCCGAAAAAACAGATTTTGCTTTTTGGAGCCAGTTCCCCTTTGCAGTCCACTGTTTTGACTGTATTTTTGTTTCAGGCGTATAGTGGTGTATCAAGTTTCATTTACAGTAATTAATGGGCGCCAAAACTCGGATTTATTGCGCCTAAACTGCGCCAACAGAGCATTGGAAATGTTCATTCGAATACGTTTTTGGTGTAACGTTAGCAAACGCAGCACCCAACGCGCGGACAGCTTCCTCATGCCTAGATCTTGAATTAATATGTGACAAACACGTTCTTTGGACATTTTCATTGCCTCTGCTATCTCTACCACTTTAATACCGCGGTCGTCTAACACCATTTGGTGAACTTTAGCGATGTTACCGTCAGTAGTTACAGTTTTTGAACGTCCCAAACGTTCATCATCTCCAAGCTCTTACGGCCACGTTTAAATTCAGCTGCCCAAAATTTCACAGTGGTAAATGACGGTGAAGCGTCTCCGTACACAGAGTCTAACTCATCTTTAATTTGCGTAGGCGTATTCCCTTTCAAAAACAAATATTTTATGACAGCTCGATACTCGATTTTTTTCCATTTTGACAAAATACTCACATCGACTCACTCAAACGACTGTCAAATAAAAACTGCGCGTCCAAAATGGCAGAAACTGCGCTGTGTTGCTGTCAAAAGATGCACAACTACATTCCTTGACTTTTATTGACGAGTGCCCATCTTCACGTTGAGGTCGGAAAATTTTCAGACCGCCCTCGTATAAATAATAACACCCCGTCGAAAGCAAGTATTTCTGAGAATCCAAATTCATTGCTCCATTTTCCCGTATCGTCAGAAAATAGTATCTAGCTTTTTACACAAGTGGGAGATTTTGTAAATATTAGGGTTAAGTAATCAGCAGGAAACTGCTTATTTTCAGTCTTTAAGCATAAACCACACTGGGGGCGAAACAAATCTGAGTCCAGGAATCCCTTCAGATTCCCCTCTCTTCAAACCCGGGTCCCCAAAGGAAGCTTCGCGAGTGAAATGCTACTGCTATTCTTGTTTGTAACATTTCTTTTGTTGTTAATTATCGTTTTTGTGATACAGTTGGATGTTAACTTGTTGTTAATTTTGTTATTAATAGAATCCGTTAATTTTTTTATTCTTTAATTTTCTTATCAAGGAACATAGAAGAAAACTTCTTCGACTGAGCAACCCGAAGCAAAGAGTAAACGTAAGTTTCCAAGTGATAGTAACCATAATAGCTTACAATGCATGCGTGGAGAGCATTTTGATCAAGTCAGTATATTAGAGGAAAAAGCGTATGAACTCTCTAATAAATATTACAAGCAATCAAAAGTTTTTAAATTGCTTCTACTCGTACTTAATTATACAGAAAAATGTTTTTCTCGAAAATAAGTTTTACAAAAGTTCTAATCGAATCTTCTTGCTCCAATTTCTCAGAGTAAATTAAGCAAAAATTATGCGGGTCATAACATTTGTACGAAATATAATTGTTTGACAACTTGGGTGGCAGACAATATAAACACCTACACCGCAACGGATTATTTGGCCGTTTAAATGTTTACTAACTAATTGTTGAAGTTGTGAAGACGACTTTGAAGTAGGCGTTTCGTATGTTATACAAACACTCAATTGACGGTACACCGATCTTTTTCGTTAATAATGAAAATAAAGTTTGAAAAGTGGCGAGAGTTGTACAAAAGAAAGATTTAACGAACAACATAGAGGAGTTTTTATTCTTAGAAACGAAAAAGAATGCGTTTCGAGTGTAAGTTGGGACTAGTTAAAAACAAAAGTTTTCAAACGCTTTTCCCTTCAATTCGTTTCGTTTCTCCTTGTTTTGTTAGGCTAGTTACATGTGTTTGTGTACCTAACAGAAAAAGTAAATAAAGTTCTTAAGTTTTATATCATTTCCGTTCGAACTATTAAGCGCACAAACGAAAGATATTGTTATAAAAATAAATTGCGGTTACGGCTTGAGTCACATTTAAAACATATACCTACTTTATAAGCAAATTTATTTTGAATTCCTAAGTGTTGAATTGTGGGTACACAATCAGCTACTGAAACAATGAGTAATGTATTGTAAATGTAAATGCAAAATTATTAGTTTATTTATCTGTCACGAAACGAAATTGTATTGAACAACGCTTATTGTTCGGGGAATTATAGCAGAATTCGAAACTTCGGAAAGTATTTCGTCGAGGTAATTGCTCGGATTGTATATCCAGACGATTTAATTAAAAATGATTCGTATTTTGGTATACGTGCATTAAATTTTGTCGTTCTTGTAAATGGTTTCTTTCAAATTTATTTAAGTTCACTTCCACCTTGTAAAATAGGTTAATACTAAAAAGAAGAGTGGAAACGAACTTTGAGAAACTTCGATCAGCAACCCTTACTCGCACACGCAAGTTTGGCGATTGTTTAACGTTTTTGAAAGTGCTATTAAATACAATTTAAATGTAATTAAATTTTGAGTATTATAAACCTAGTTGGACTCATTTCTATAAAAACTAGGAAAAAAATTGAATTTTTATTGATATAAAAAAAATGAATATTCATTATTTTAACTGTTAACAGAAAGGAAATGTAGAGACTAGCACAAATCGAAAAATTATATACAAAATAAAAATCAAAAACAAAACAAATTAAAGAAAAAACCATTAGGAAAAATAGCCCAAGAAAAAAATCCACCAGAAAAAAAACCCATGCAACAAAAATCCAAAAGTACTAAGTACTAATTTATCATATTCATTTTTTTCGGTTTTCCGACACGTTAGTGTTGTAAATTATGTAATTATATTTTTAACATAAATAAATAATGTTTAATGAGTAAAGTAAGCCACTTTGCACAGTCACACCAAAATAGTCAATTTGGTCCGCGGCACCAAAGAGCTATAATTTCATAACTTTTGGTCCCATAGACTTAAAAAAGACCTCATTCGAAAGGTCTGAACAGTGTTTTTAATTTCTTTTAAGTAAGATTTTCATATCTTTAACGTTTTTTACCCAAAGGTTAAAGTGTAAATTATGAAAATTAATTTTTTAAAAAATAGCCGAAAATAGAGCACTTCTTCACTGGATTTTTTGTTTGTATAGATAATAAAATTACCTATTGAATGAGTCCAAACACGGTAGACAATTGGTAGACAAACCAATATTCAGAGTGCTGTAAAATGTCATTAAGGGTGTCGAAAGTATTTAATTCAATGTTGCTGTGTTTTAGTGATTAAATAGTATTTACATACGTTATAATTACTTTAAATACAAAAACCAAAAATATATTTTGTTATGAATTGAGTGGTGAATTGTAATTCATTACGTTTAATTGTATTTGTGTTACCACCCCAAATCGTTAGCACAAAATTTCATAAATGCTTTACACTGATTAATTAATTGTTTTACTTCCTTTATCAGAAAATAAAAGTTTTCCTCCAGCTAGCTCCTCGGCTTCTTCGTTTTCCTTTCATTTTTAATAATAACACTTGATCATGAGACTCTAATTTATTATATTAAACAAAATCATGTCCAGTACAAACCTTTACAAAAAAAACAAACGTTCAACGACCTTAAAAATGTAGGTTAACTAAATTTCTATCTCCTGAATTGGACTTTAACACGGCCTTCAAACTTTATTTCACGCGTTTGCGAACCGAAAATGTTAAATATTAAACACGAGTTCGTTCTTATCCGCAATCGCATCTAATTTTTAGTGGCTACCGATGTGTTATTCGAAGACTAAAATTTTGTAAATTTTTTTCTACCACTTTAATTGTACGACTCTTCCAACGGTTTTTCGTCGGTGCTAATTATAATGAGTTGTTAATTAGCCTTAAACGATTCAGAAAATTATGCTGACTTTTTTATATAAGACTTGTATGTCCGTAACTTTGTAATTGTTGATTTATTTGCATTTTTCTCAACATTTCAATTTTTTAGGTTATAATTTACGAACTTCCTAAATTTTAATTCAGCAGCGCATCATCTTTCGATGATTTTAACTCGGGAATCAATTCTTTGAGTTCTCGTATCCCTTTATTTCATGTTAAATATTAATGTTAATGTTAAATAAATTTGAAATTTGAGATACAAGGTCATTTTTCACGGGATGGGTTTCTTTCTCATCATTATCAATAGAGAACGTTCAATGAGTTAATGTTCTATGCTCACAACACTAAACACTCGTTTATAAAACGTTTTTAGGGACTGGAACCTGTACTTGAAGTTATTTCACACTATTTTTACATTTGTCGAAGAAGTCACTCGGATGCTGGTAAGTATGATTCTTAAATCATATATTACAGTGAATTTGTTTCACGTATGCAGTGGATATGGTTTTCTGGACTCTATGCTACTATCGTTCTTAAATTTAAGAAGTTTATTTATAATTTTTTAATTTTCAAAATTTTTTGGGCTTCAGCTGTATATGCAAACTTGATTCATAGCAATATATGGCGATGGAAAATCTCAAACATACAAAAGCACACGCATACTGCATTGCGCACATGAAGCATTTAGCATTCAAACAAAAATGAACAAAGCGCTATCTAAGCGATAGCTTTAATGCTTGTAACACACGTTGCCGATAAAGCCAAGATAACTTGTACAAAAGTACACACGCAACAAAAGAACACCTGATGCAGCATTTCGCTCTTATTCTGAGGTCATCAGAAGTGTATACTTAAGTGCGGTATACGACTGTACAAGACGGTGGTTGGTGTTTTAAGCTCTCGTGGAGCAATGAACATAAGTAAAACACACACATGCCGTTACAGTTAACTGTTGGCATTTTTCGTAGTTTATACTATTCATACGTGTCAAGGTTTACACGAGATGTTGCAAGACACACATTTTAAAAATGAACAAGTTCAAACCCTTTGTTTTTCATTCTCCCAAACAACGTAGCACATACAATTGTAAATTGAAAAGCTTCACTACAAATCGAACCTTACTGTGTCTTTACGGTATACATAACTTACAATAAGTAATTGATAGTTGTGCAAGATTATTGTAGAATACTATGAGAATACTGGATAATTATGTTGGGTGAGTAAACTAATTCTTTTTATAATATTCACGTAGTTCTCTTATTCTAAAATTAAAACTTGGTTGTAGAATGCAATGGCTAAAAAGAACATAAAACCGCTGATTGTGACTGCAACATGAAACATTAGCCTGAGAAAGCAACATGGTTTCAAAACAGATTGGTCTAACTGTTGTGTATGCTTATTATCTGATGAAGTAAAAAAACTTATTTGTCCAGCCAACAATGCAATGGCACAAAAGCGAGGAGAACGATATACCACCCTTGCCAAAAATTTAGAAGAGTATCGAAGGCACAAAAGTTGGAATGTAAAATATACATCTGAAAATGAAAAGGCATTGGGTAACAATAGAAAGACAATCCGATCTGCCGCAGCACCAGTAATCGTTAAAGAAAGTATTTGCATCTTCTGTCATGAAAAAGCATCTCGTAACAAATCTCTAAACAATGTGGAACTGTGTGTGAATATGTAGACGAGTGCCGAAAAAATTTGCGATACTAAGCTTCCCGTTTTACTGAATGCTGGAGATCTTGTGGCGTATGAAGCAAAATACTACAATGTGTGTCTAACAGGATTTATTAATAAGTGTAGATTAAAAGAAAAAAACACCAAAAACTTGAATAGCATTTGTTTTCTTATTCAACTTAAGTTAGAAAGCAAAGAAATGATTACATATTTAAAAAAAGTGACCTGAGTAAAATGTATAGAGATAGACCTTCTGGTAACAGTCGATGACATTCCGGAATCTCATTCATCTCGGTTCGTCTTAAAATTCTGAACAGTTTACTCAGCTAAAAACGGATAAACCAGGTATATGTAGTATAGGTAAAGAATTTTTGAATTGTCGTAGAACCTCGAATTTATGCTTTTTATGTTATGTTATGTTTATTTGCGACAAGAATAACGTAAATTTTAATAAGCTGTGTATTAAGGTAAATACCGTAAAATATTCACAGAATCGGTATTTTTGTGTAAGAGAGAAGCAAGAGATATCGCCTATTGAGTAACGTCCTATCCCAGTGATTGAGCCTCGGACCGTTTTCTAATCTTTCAGAGCGCAGCAGCGCCAGCCTGGCCTCCCTCTCAATGACAAGATGGAGAGGGGTCAGCCCCAAAAGATGCTCAATGCCTGCTGTAGAACAGATGGGCATTACTCCCACGACTCATATACACGCGAGTCTCTGCACTCTCTTCCTGGCGGTAAGCTCAGAGAGTTTTCGCCACCAGACAATCGCACCGCAGGTAATGATGGGGCGAACCATCATGCAATACATCCATTGCAGTATTTCAGGCTTCAAGTCCCATTTTTTGTCTGCAAGTCTGTTGCATATTACTGTGCCCTGGTGGTTTTGTTGATAATATTCACCAGATGTTCCTTCCAGTTCAGAGTCTTATCTAATGTGATACCCAGGTATTTGACAGAGTTGCTAAATCCGAAGACGATCCCCCCAACCTGGATTGGCTTAAGTCCGCCGAGTTTCATTCTGCGGGCGAAGGTCACCACCAGGCCAGCGGATCTGCACCATCTATCTGCCAATTCCAGTCCTGTCTAAACTATGTCACAAAGAATATTCTCATACTTGCACTGTGCAAATATAACAATGTCATCAGCGTACCCCTTACAGGAGATCCCTTTGCAGACTACACATCACACTGGTGGTATAAATACCAACCTTGCCGTTTTCCAACACTTCGGTATGTACCTCCACGCCAGACTATTTCTCAAAATCCTTATCAGGAAAGGAGTCAGTGATTCGACTCCTTTTTATAGATGGGCAGAGAAAATCCCAACCACGTCGGTGGTTTTATACGGGTTTAGAGAGCCTATTGCCCATGATAACATGGCTGGGTTACAGATGCTGTTGACCACCTTCCATTCCACTGCGCCTGGACGTCTTCCAGATCTCTCATATTCCTCTGACAACAAGAAAGTATGTGTGCAGAAGGAGAAGATGTTTCAGCGTCTATCCTCCGTGAGGCTACCGTCTGCCCTATGTAACGAGACATTAGTATCACCCCCACTGCGAGCCAGGGTTTTATGGATCCTAGCAGCGCAAGGAGTAGAGGAGATATCCTCCTGTAGCTGTTAAGCTTTGCCCTTCTGATCTCGTGATTGTAGGATAACAGTACAATCGTATACCTTTCCTTCTCCCCAAATCGCTTTGCTCTGTTGAATAACTTTTTGGTCTCCACCCTGAGCTTGCTCACAATAACAAATGTAATATGTATTACATATCTCAATGGATAAACACTGAATATGAGAATAAAAAACTTTTCAGTTTCCTATGTGACTTTGACCACAATGTCTGCATATCTTGATTAACAAGAAAATAAAAGGTGGGATATCAGCTTCAATTTCGATTTTTTTTATTATTTTCCGTTTCATTGAGTTTGTTCTCATAATTCTACAGAGAAAGAACGATGTCTTTAATTATAACTTTATTTATAACATTATGTAACTTTCATCCATATATTCAATTAGTGTCTTACATTTTGGAACCATGTAAAATACAGGCAATTATCTTCTGTTTGTTAACAAATCTTTAACATGAACGTTGTTTAATTACATCCAGTGAACCATTGCAAGAAAACATCTCTTTAATCAAATGCAATAAATTATATAAATATGTAGTATGTAAGGTGCAGGCTGTAAAACTATTCAACAATGTGAAAAAAGTCAGGCGCATTTTTAACGCAATATATCAAATTCCTGCCAACCACATAGAACAATAGCCCCGAACGGCATCACGTATTATACGTGTTTTGCCGTTTTTGAGGCTCATCAGTGTATGGTAGCCCAAACGCAAGTCTACAAAAATCGTGCCGCTGCTTTATAAGAAAGTGATAGTTGTTGTCGCCACCATATTAGACAGTTGACAGTTTTATCAAATGTAATAAATGGTAGAAATCTGTAGCGGTCTGTGAACTCTTTAACATTGCGAAAAAAGCTAACCGTATTTTTAACGCAATATATCAAAACCCTGCCAACCGAATAAAACAGTAGCCAGTGATAATTTCAGAATTACGAACAGCACCTACATACACGTGGTTAGCCTTTTTTCAGGCTGATCCGTATAGGGCAAAAACACTGGGAATAGCTACAGTATTTCAACGCATCGGGCGGCTGCTTATAAGCAAGTAATAGTCGGTGTCGCCACCTCATGGACATCTCTACTTGCCATGGTATGAGATAATGCACGGAGTAGTTTGCGCATTACACAAAAGTAATTTTGTTCTCAATACCTTTAAGCTAGGTGCACCGATTTCAGCAGACCAATCATAACAACTTCTGTGAAGCTTTCTTTCTCATGTAATAGTTTCAGCTTCTCTTTAAAGTTTTCTCTATCTTCTACTTCCACAGATACTAAATTTTGATACGCAGTTTTTACGGAACAATTTGTGTTTTTTTTCCATTACGTTACGTAAAGGAACGGGTATTGTTTTTTGATTTTGAATTTTTTTAAGCTCGGATGGAAGAGTAATTGAAGTCGCTTCGTTTTTCAAACTGTGCTGTTACTTACTTGATGCGATTGTTTAATTTTTGTATATTTATAAATTGTGATAAAAAAGTCAATTCATAAAAAATTGTAAAAAGAGAAAAACATCAAAAATGCCTACCATAGTTAAATGACGGCAGTCTTAAAACTTTTTATCGGATGAAGATTAATTTTTAGTGTAATTCAAAAATGTATAAGGCAAATTGTATAAATTGTAAAAATAGTAATTTCCAAGAATGTAAACTGTAACCGACAGTAAAAGAAAGTTTATTTGAAGTGGGGGTCAATATAAAATCTTAACACGTTCAGAAACTCTAGACACTGATAACTTGCAGAATAAAAATCAAATCCGATAGTTGCCAGATTTTCAATTATAAATTCGTATTGTGGGATTAGTGGTCTCTCCAACATTACTGTCATATTAATCAAGTCTGTAAACTTCTTGAAAACTTTTATGCAGAATGATTTATATTTCAAATAGCTTATAATTAGAGTTAAAACAAGCTACGGCTCAGATAACTTCCTCGAGAACATATTAAACTTTCAATTATTTTAAACGAACAATTAAAACTTTAATAATCCGTTAGAAAAAAATTCAGGACGAGAAGAAATAAATTTGGCAGAAGTAAAATCCTATTTGTCAAATGTATAATGTTCTCAAGTCATTCATCATGCCAGCTTAAGAAAATTCTCCCGAGTCAAGTTAAGAAATAAAATGCCAAAACAAGATAATGAGACATTTACATCTGAAGGTGCCGTCGGTATTCTTAAATAACCCACATCATAAAACACCCTAAACCGATGATTTATAACCCCAAAGAGTCATAATGAAGCCAGGGTGGTTTGGTAGCTGCCCCGGGTCGTTAGGATGTCATCCCCCGTCGTTTACCGTCCAAACCGGATATTAACCATTCCCTCGCTCATTACAGCTAAGTTCTAGTTATATAGATATGCCAGTGCTAACGTTGCTAAACCAAGTTTGGGGACCACATTAACTTCATTAGATAATTCCGAAGATATCGCCATGTTTTATTATTGCTAAAGTTTCGCCGCGCCGTTAAAAGCACTTTATTTTGTTTACTTTAAAATTCACTTATTTTTCCCGGTTATTGATGGTGATATTCCCCTTTAAATTTTTTTTTCTCATTTGAATGTAGTTACGAGGTTCTGAGTGATATCGCTCTTCAGCATACGCTGTTATCGCTTATGATGTGCTAAAATTTCGTATACACAGAACCGTTGTGGAACGGGACAACCCATCCGATCGTGTTGATAGCTACAGGAAGTGTAAACATAGTCCTGTAGCTCTTTATAACTGTTCGGATAGATAAGCCCGGAGTAGGGTTGCTCTCTTTATGATCTATAGGCTGCAAATGGGCCTTGTTGAGATTCTTATCGATACAAATGGTTGTACTTATAATGCAATAAATATATGAATGGAGCGTTTATGAATGTTAAAATAGTCCATTCGAACGAAAGAATTATATTTCTTATAAAATTACGCCCTCGTCATTTTAAAAAAGCGCTCAGGATCGAGCATCACAAGATTTTATGAGTAATGAACTTAAACGAGTATGAACATATGTGTACTGCGTCATAAGTATATTTATGACATAAAAAAGTTCAGAAGATCAAAATGCAATGATTTAAAATATTAAATGGGTTACAATAATATTAAGAACTAAGTAGTAAGTGTCAGTCGGATAGCAAAAATAATTTATGTTAATTTGAACCCTTCTTAAAAATTTTTTTTTTAAATTGAAGATTGTTCACTGAGTTTTATGTAATTTTATTCATTGTTATTAATTTTAAGGTCATTGTTTAATGTTCATTCATCAAAAATATCAAAGTTTTTTTTCTACGACCAACTTAATAACGATCATTTTTATCTTAAAACCAATTTCTACATCTAATAATAATGGTTTTCTACAAAAATACAATAATTTATGTAAATATTTATTGAATTACACATATTTTTTGATGATTTGTATGAATTTTAAATTAAAATTTGACATTTCATACGTCAATCAAAATTATATGGAATTATAATGGTTTTTCTACAAAAACGATTTTAAATTAACTGTTTACCAAGTTTGTATCATCAAGATTTGGAAAATTTTTACTGACTGAGGTTTGGAAGGTGTTTGTTTTTTCGAGTGTTACATTAATGGTCATTTGAAGAGGAACATCCATCTATATAATTCAAGCAAGTACATTTTTGAACTTTTGTCTTATTGTAAAAAGAAACATTTTAACTTGTTTATTAGAATTTTTATATTGTAAACGTAAACATCATTGAATAATCTTCAATTTTAATTAATTTTTTTAAATTATTACCATTTTCAAAATTCATTTTCAAGATTTTGAGCGTTAGCATAAGAAACCGCAAAAATCAACATTTTTGGTCCTTCGAGCCGGATTTTTTCTTTAAAATGACTGATAAGGAAGAATCTCAACTATTATTTGCAGAAAGAGCAAAGCTTTCATCTAGATTAAGTCAATTAAAAATGCTACAATCTCAGATCATGAGTGAAATATCTATTGAGCAGTTAAAAGTCATTCAAACTAAATTCATTCAGCTTGGTGACTCATTTAATCATATTCATGACAATTTAATAACGTTGTCTTTTATGACTGATAGTGGTATAAAAGATTATCCAACGTCTGACAATTTAAAACGTTTGAATGATATGCTTTTGGCTCAAATAGATATTTCCACCCAAGTTAACATTAAGGAACGAGATTGTAATAAACCTAATTACTACCCCACTAGGTCAATTCTTCAAAAATTGAAATTCCTTCATTTTCTGGCCTTCTTTCTGAGTGGGTATCATTTAGGGATATGTTTATTTCACTCGTTCATTCTGATCAACACATTAGCAAAGTAGAAAAATTTCATTATCTTCTTAACACGCTTAATGGCGAAGCTCTCATCCTAATTCAACAATTTAAAATTACCGAGAACAATTATCAACTTGCGTGGGACGAATTGATGAATAGGTATGATAATGAGCGGAAGTTTGGTGCGCATTACCTGAAAAGTATTTTAGATCACAAACCTGTCACATCTCAATCGTTAAAATCGTTAGCAGATTTCAGAAAAGCTGTTATTAACAATTTTTCAGCAATAGATGCACTTGATCTGAAAAATAAAGCTGATTTCTTGCATCTTACGTTAAGTCTTAAGCATCTCGATCCTCGCACACGTCAAGAGTTTGAGACTGAACAAAATAGATTAAATATCAAATATCCTAGTTATGAATCACTAGTGAATTTCATCAATGGAAAGTGCACGGCATTAGACATGGCGAATCTCCAACCACATTCTTCAATTTCTTCAAAGTCACAATCTACAAACTCATCATCATCTTCTTCGAGTAAACGTGCTTATGCTTTGGCTACATCTTCAATGTCTTCAAACAAATCTTCAATTTCATCAATAAAGAGTAGTCCTAGCAAATCCGTGGAATCAAGTCCTATCACTTCATCATCATCACCTAACTTAAAATAATTTTCTGCCCATTATGCAAAGGCCCTCATGCCTTAAATAAGTGCACTCAATTTTGGAATTCAAAATTGGATTTCAAAATAAATTTTGTCAACTCGAAAGCGATGCATCAACTGCTTAGGCGCGAATCATTCAGTCAGTAATTGCTTCACCCAACAAAATGTAAAGAATGTAATGAAGCGCATCATTCTACTCTTCATGATTATTTTAAAACTGATACATCGACATCTTCACCTTCACCAACTACAGTAACTACAATGACAAATTTGTTTTCTTCAGAAGTTGCTTTGCTTGGTACAGCTTCGGTTGTAGTTTACGACAATAATGATCATCCAATAAAACTTCGTGCATTAATTGACCCCGGTTCTCAAGAATCAATTATTTCAAATTAGCTATGCAAAAATTGAAGCTTCATTTGAAATCTACTAAGTGTCAATTAGTTGGGGCCGGTTCTACTCCACTTCCAAAAGTAATTGGAAGAACTTTTTGTCATGTTCGGTCAAGATTTAATCATGAACTCTATATTTCAATAAAACCGTTGGTTATTGAATCGATATTAAATAAGATACCGCCTACAAAGGTTGATCCACTATTGTGGTCAGAAGTAGACCAATTTAACATTGCTGATCCTTTGTTCTGGAAACCATCCAAAATAGATATTCTTCTAGGTAGTGATGTCTGCTTAGATATTTTGTCATCACGTGCTGTTAATTTAAATGGCAAAACAAAGACTCTTTTAACGATTGTTGGTTTAGTCTATTCCAGATAATTATCATGCTTTGTTGTCATCGTCAATCAACAATGATGATCTAACATAGTCATCAATAGAAAAGTCTTCAAACTCTTCTCGAGTGACTTTTCTCCAAGTTTGTCAACAATTATTTCTAGTGATCCTTCATCGCATCATCAACAATCCGATGACAACATCCATGATCTTATTTCACGGTTTTGGACAATGGAAGAAATACCATCTCTAGAATCTCATCCAGAAGATCAACATTGCGAAGACCATTTCATTAATACTTATACAAGGAATGAATCTGGTCGATTTTCATTATCATTACCTTTTAAAAGGGATCCTTCAAATTTAGGTAATTCGCAATCTCTCGCAATGAAAAGATTCTTAAGTTTGGAATATAAATTATTGAGGAATCACGATTTAAAACTTCAATATCACGAATTTATTTCTGATTATATTAATTTAGGCCACATGTCTTTGACTCAACAAAAATCACATTATGTAATACCTCATCACGGCGTCATTCAACAATCTGGAGTTATTAAGAAACTTAGGGTTGTATTTGACGCTTCTGCTAAAACCACAACTGGAATTTCATTAAATTGCACTCTTCATAGTGGACCTCGACTTCAATCAAACATTGAGGATGTTCTTAGCAGTTTCAGACTTCATCCAATTGCCTTCACAACAGACATCAGCGAGATGTTTCGGCAAATTGAAATTCATGATTCTGATCGATCATATCAGCATATTTACTGGAGATTTCATCCTGAAGATCCAGTTCAAACATATCAACTGAACACGGTAACATACGGTCTCACTTCATCACCATATCAATCTCTTCGGGTTTTACAACAGTTAGTTCTGGAAGATGGTAAAGAATTTCCAAAGGCTGCAGACATACTGACAAATGACATTTATGTTGATGACATTGCGACAGGAGCTGCAGATGTCGAATCAGCAATTCAACTTTATGACGAATTATCTTCATTGCTTCTTCGTGGTGGATTTAAGTTGCATAAATTTCTTTCTAATTCACCGGAGTTCATGTCCGTAATACCTGAAGGTTGTCGGGCAACTGATATTTCATTTTCACCCAATGATATTCCTATTTCAGTTAAGATATTAGGACTTCATTGGAACCCAAGTGACGATGTTTTTACATATGTTGTAAATGTAAATTGTTCCCGTATTACAAAGCGTTACGTATTATCTGTTATTGCTCGTATCTACGATCCTATTGGATTTATTTCACCAGTTGTTCTATATGCCAAATTATTATTACAGGAATTATGGTCTAAAGGTTTGAAATGGGATGATGTACCAGATTCATTAAATCATGGTCTAATTTTCTTGATCAAATTTCTTTACTGTCTTCAATTGCAATTCCTAGATATTTACTTCATTATTCGGTTATAGAACATCATTTAGTAGGTTTTCCAGATGCTTGGTCAAGAGCATTTGGTGCTGTGGTATATTTTGTATCAGTTTTGTCAGATGGATCTTGTTTATCTCGACTTTTGAAATCTAAAACAAAATTAGCTCCATTGAAAACCATCTCTATACCTCGATTAGAGCTGTGTGGAGCTCATCTTCTTGTTCGATTATACAATTCATTAACATGTCTCCTTCACGTCTTCAAGTTTTTACGGCTAATCGAATTTCTTTCTTTCATTCTGAATCACGTGTCTGCTTCTCAATGGCGTCAAGTTACTTCAGAATGTAATCCCGCTGACATTGCTTCTAGAGGGATATTACCAGCAGAGATTATTAATCATTCATTATGGTGGAATGGCCCTTTGTGGTTGTCTTTAAATCCTTCTGAATGGCCTTCTTCAATACCTAATGTTTCAGACAATCTCCCTGAATTAAAATCTTCACATACACATTTTCTTTGATCACTTCTAACATTCCTAATCCGCTATATCAAATATGTCTTCGTTTTTCATCATATCTACGTGTGGTTAGAACTTTTGCATGGATTTTGAGATTTCGTAACATCAATTCGTTATCAAGGAATTATGGGTCATTAGTTTCAGAAGAATTTCATTTAGCACTTTGTAAGATTGTACGTATATTCCAAGAAGTGGATTTTAGTGAAGAATATAATTTTGTATTATCATCACCTACTTCAGACAGACTGAGACGTTTGAATATTTTTCTTGACGAATCTGGTGTCCTCAAGGTGGGCGGTCGCCTTGTCATTCTAATTTACCGGATAGAACAAAATTTCCAATATTATTATCACGCAAATCTCATCTGTCTACACTCATTGTTGATTACCTTCATACATCGAATTGTCATCTTGGCGCCGAGTCTCTTTTTAGCTCTTGTTTTACAACGATTTTACATTATTGGAGCACGAACATTAGTTCGTTCGCGAATACATAATTGTATTCGTTGTTACAGAGTTAAACCACTATTATTGATACCGTTAATGGGAGATTTTCCAAAATCTAGAGTAACAATTGGTAGAACATTTTTATCAGTCGGTGTAGATATTGCGGGTCCTTTTCGTCTGAAATCATCTCGACTTCGTTCCTCACAGTCTTCGAAGTCATGGATCTCTAAATAGATTTTGGTGGGCGGTGTGTTAACGCCGTGAACCCTTCTTAAACAATTTTTTTAAATTGAAGATTGTTTACCGAGTTTTATGTAATTTGATTCATTGTTATTAATTTTAAGGTCATTGTTTATGTTTTTAAAAATTGTCGTTATAGATTTACAAAAAAAAAACAAATATTCACTCATCAAAAATATCAACGTTTTTTTTCTACGACTAACTTAATAACGATCATTTTTATCTTAAAACCAATTTCTACATCTAATAATAATGGTTTTCTACAAAAATACAATAATTTATGTAAATATTTATTGAATTACACATGTTTTTTGATGATTTGTATGAATTTTAAATTAAAATTTGACATTACATACGTCAATCAAAATTATATGGAATTATAATGGTATTTCTACAAAAACGATTTTAAATTAACTGTTTACCAAGTTTGTATCATCAAGATGTGGAAAATTTTTACTGACTGAGGTTTGGAAGGTGTTTGTTTTTTCGAGTGTTACATTAATGGTCATTTGAAGAGGAGCATCATCTATATAATTCAAGCAAGTACATTTTTGAACTTTTGTCTTATTGTAAAAAGAAACATTTTAACTTGTTTATTAGAATTTTTATCTTGTAAACGTAAACATAATTGAATAATCTTCAATTTTAATTAATTTTGTTTAAATTATTACCATTCTCCAAAATTCATTTCAAGATTTTGAGCATTAGCATAAGAAACCGCAAAAAATCAACATTTTTGGTCCTTCGAGACTGATTTTTTCTTTAAAATGATTGATAAGGAGGAACCTCAACTAAACCCCAAAAAATCAACAACCCTTTTAGACTGAACTGAATTGTTAACATTTGAATGCCCTGTACCTCTACAATATGGGGTCTAGAAGAAATAAAAAGTCTTCGATGGTCACTGGCCGTTACACTGACAATCGAAAATCGCAATTTTCCGTTTTTTTTGCAAATATCTACAGAACCACGAAATTTGTAACAATAGTTGTTTCGCTTACTAGTCCGGAAAATGATATTTTTGTCTTGCTCCCCCTCGGCTACGCATTATGATTCGCACACGCAAAATATTTTCTGGACGTGTGATCTACAAAATTTTATATGCCGACAAAATTAAATGAATTACAAATTGATTAGTTAATTCAATCAAAGCAACTGGGGATTTAATTTTTTGACGTTGGGACCTACTTTCACTGACGAATACTTTCTGAATTTTCAAATTTAAAATCAAATTGCCATTTTTTTCTTCTTTACTTTACTTTATTACTAATTGCGCAATTTACATTTGAATTATGGAAACGCCAGTTATTATTAATATAAAAGAAGCAGCTGAGACAGAAATTAATAATTTATTATCTGCAAAATCTGCGCATCGCTACTAGATTTCAAAAAATGGTGTGTCAACAGAATCTTAATAACGATTACAGTGAAAATGTTTTACTGGTTTATTTTGACGAGAAATTTAAAAAAAACAATTCAGCGACTTTGTGGTCTATATTTTCTATGTTAAAATCGACGCTAAATGTTACCCAATCAGCACACGATATCTTTTGGACGTCCATTTTTTATCCATATTAAGTCCCACATGTCCGTGGCTGTAAAATGCAAGTTCTTGAGACATTCTTTTACGGACCTCTGTAAGTATACCTTTGTGTACATCCACAAGACGTACGTCAAACGTTTCCTTTTCATCCTTCATTTGACCTTTGCCACTTTTGTGCTATTCATGTTTTTAAAAAAAATTTTTTAAATGAAATAAATTATATGTAACTCCTAGTAATGCGTTAAAATTAATTACAAACAATAAAATTAATATCAGTATGTATCTATAATTAAGTTGGTAAACTGTTGGTGTATGTCAATCCTTGTTTCAGTTTTTCGCTCGATTCGGAAATTTGTCTTAATTTGTGTTTTAATTTGTTTTTCAAAAGTTTTGTTACTGTTACTTCGTGTTAAAGTTAAGTGTTTCTTATAAGACTATAACCAAATGTTATCGTGTGAATGCTAGTGGTAAGTGGCGTATGTAACCTAGAAAATCCTTTTACCTCGCTTTTTAATTTAGGTACTAGTTTATTTATAATCAATTTGAATGTGCAAAAAGTACTCAAAGGCTAAACTCAGCAGAAATTAAAATGCCTAAAATTTCTAGACAGAAGTAAAGGAATGCTAAAAATTCATCCGATTTAATAATAAATATAGCTGGAAGTGTCACTGAAAGTATATTTCACATTGAAATACAGTAGAATTTCAGAATGATTCCACAAAATTTTGAAAATTCTGTAACTGAAATTGGGGGTTCAAATTGTACATGAGAAGGAATTATTCTATAGAAAATTCTTCAAATTTTAAATCGGAAAGTAGTAATAGTTACATTAATTGTCTGCAAAATAAAATAAATGTTACACCTGCTTTAATACAACTAATATCTTTGTGGGCAAAAAAATTTATAATTTCTCAAGTTGCTTTAAATGTGCTGTTAAAGTTATTAAAACCGCACATTCCAGATTTACCAAACGATTCAAGAACCATATTAAAACCACCTGGAAAAGTAGAGTTACAAGTTATTGAACCTGGGCATTATTATCATTTTGGTTTCAAACATTGTATTGAGAAGTTGTTTCTGTTCTACGAGGATCCAGTAAATATCAACATCATAGAAGTGTGCATAAATATAGATAGATTACCTCTCTATAAAACATCTGGCAGTCCACTGTATCCAATTTTGTGCAGCTTTGGTTTATTATTTAAAAGGTAAAGGTAATTGAAATGGCTAAGGTTGGAGACAACAATGCCTATGAAATAGCCAAAAGAATCTTAACAAGATTAATTGAACTGAAGTAGCTGCAGAGTACAGCCAGCTTCGTCTTAAAAGAAGAAAATTTTTTCAAAATTATTACTAAGCCAACTACTAAAACGTAAGTTATTTTAAGTTTCCTATTGAATATTATCACTTTTCTTTTAAAGAAACTGGCATAAACATAAGTTATTCACAAGCAAATACTCAAAGGATGCCATAAAAATCTCCATACGCTGTGCCAAGGAGAGAGATTGTTTAAGAAAAAATGGAATGTTCAGTATTCTTGATGGCTGCGAATGAATTAGTCCTAAGTTCAATCTGTATTTCGAATGTCTAAAATGTACGTTTGTGATGTGCTCTATTGTGATTATATGGATGCAAATTCTGTTGATCGTCCATAAGATAACCACACAACCTAATATGGACGTGTCTTAAGACATCGTGATGTCCAGTACTAGACATCTTAGTGTAATGTACATAAGATGTTAACATTGAAACTTACTCATGCCTAAATTGCTTTTTTAAAAAGAAAAATGATGGTTCATTTGCAAAAAAATCTGAATGTTTAGTATATTAAAAGATTATGCACGAAATAGCCTAAGTTGGCATTCATACTTTTGGACAGTATACAGGGCACCGTTTTGAAGGAGAAGTGCTGCACTTTGGCTGGCAATAGTTTGACGGCTGGCGAAGCAATTGCTGTTACTTCGAATCATAGATAGAAGACTCCTTAAAAGGAAAAATTGCCATTTCAAAGCAGTTAACAGGGATGCAACAAAAATTGAATATCCCATCTACATCAAATCAAATACCTACTAAACTTACATCTGATTTAGGTTTTACTAATGACGATATGAATACTAATGCTCCATCCACAATTAACCGAGACTCTATGGATGGATACCACCAACGGCAACAATCCACCTACTTCAACCAATATCGACAATTTCGAAGTAAATTTCAATAATTTAGCTACCATTGGTGTTTCGAACTTACATAATTGCACTATAAATTTTAATTAAAGTTCCTTTTGTTGTTGTTTTTTTATAACAAAAATAAGTTAAGACAAAAACATGCTCATGCATAAGAATGTTTATTATTCAATGATGTTACTTCACAATGATGAGCTGAATGTTCTACAATTAATTATCTAGGAATCTTTTTTACAAATATCTTTTGTAAGTACTAGACCGAAAAATGAAGCTTCCTAAAAGATTTTTGATCTGGGAAAACAGGGTTGGAGACTGAAAATGTTCTGGGAGGTTTTTACGGCCAGTATTAAATCATTAGGGTTTACTGTCATGGAATAATTGGGATGTCACCAATTGTTTCGTTGGAAATAAAACCAAAATTAACCTTCACTAGGGACTAAAATATTAGCGCAACTTTTCTTCCATTTAATCAACTCTTTATTATCTTTCAATCTTGCTTTTTTAATATCCCCACGTACACCATTTTATGCAGAGCAATACGTAACTGAACGAAGTACAATGA